>KN173741.1:593134-643662 GCA_000758425.1 Nilaparvata lugens yeast-like symbiont | reverse complement strand
CCCCCCGCCCGAACATGCTCACCTCGTGCATTCGCCACGATTGAGCGGCTTACCGCCCAACCTCGTCGCCGCCGATGTAACACCTCACTGGTCCGACTGTGCCGAAAGGTATTGCTCATGAACCCGACCTCGCCAGGTTTTCTCCCACGGAAGTTTTCCCTGGCTTTTCACGATCCTTCGTATGACGGCTTGCGGGCGTCGGACGCACCGGACCTGGGGGAGAGGGCCAACCCAGGCTTCAGAGGGAGTGGAGGAGAATTCCGGTTGGGAACATGACGAAGAGGGAGCGGCGGAAGTCCTAAACATACGCGCACCCATGATGGTGCTGCGGACAGGGTCGGCCTGAATTGACGGGCCCGAACCTCTTTCGACAACCTGCTGGCTTGTGAGATAGCCGACTGAACCGGGAGACGCGATTAGCGCGTGCTCCCGCATCGTTTGCCCTAACGGGATGGCGCACGTGCATAGACACGGTCTGCACGACGTTAATAAATCCACCACCACCACCACCGCCGCTCCAAGTCCGCCCCGGGTGCGGAGCTGATGCGAGACGTTGAAAAGCCGCGGCTGCACGGCCAAAGCGGCTACCTGGATGTTGCCACAGCATCGCAGGCTGCGGCCCTCTTCTTCCAAACCCTTTGATGGCTCTGTCGCAGGCTTAGTCCGCTTTGTGGGAGTTGAGGCTTTGATGACGGCCGGCGATTGTCTGGGAGTCTACGAAGGTTTCAGCGCCTCATCCTCGTTCTACCCCCCACCCCCCGCCTTTGCCCCTCCTCCGAAACGCTGTGCTGCCCCTCCCGGGGGCCTTGCTGAGGTTTCTTTGGGGGGGAGGGGTTTGACTCATGGAGACCCCGCATATCCCTCCACCGACTCCTCTTATAGTGCGCCAGCTTGACAATTCCAATCCCTCTCGGCCCTCCCATTACCATCTTCCTCTCCCATTCTTGGTTCGTCCCGCTTCCCGTCGCCCAGCCCTCTACTTTCTCAGCTTCTCTTCGCGGTTCCTCACTCAAACCTGTACTCGCCGCTATCCAGTCTCGCTCGCGCGCCCGGTCTTCGCACGTCATCACCACCCACCGCGTGTCAGCAGCCCTTCTTCTCTGTCGGCTCGTCTAGCAAGCTTTCTGGATCGCCTATTGCGCCCCTCAAGCTCCGTGCCTCTGGTGCCCGAGTCGCGGTATGCTCTACCTGCCACGTCAGCCGTCTTATCTTCTAGGATTGCGCACTCCCTCGCTGATGACCCGTCTGCCGCAGCCTCTAGACGCGACTTGCACCCAACATATCCCACAATTTCGATATCATGTTAATCGCAAGATCCACGTCATGTGCTTGCCCGAGGTCTGGAAGCCTGCCACACAGAGCTTCTAGGAGATGCTATCGGGATCTGTTGCCGCAGGCCCTTACTGGTGGGAGTAGGCATGACCAACAATGCAGAAGCTTCCGCCTCTTCCCCTGGTTTGCCGACAAACACACGCCGCGGTATAGATACATGGAGTCGCTTAATCGCTACTCATAGTGGAATCACGGAAGCCGAGACTACAGCTTTGAAGACCGCGCGAGATCATCACACTTCTCTCGCGCTCAGCGCCTACCCAAATTCAGCCGATATACCGACGTGGATAACATCAAATCGTGGTCCGACGGCGTTTCTGGGCTGCCGAGATTTTCACCTGCGGAGCACGAGGCTTTCGACCGTGTCTTCGGCATCGAGTAAAAATTCGCCCGAGCAGACAAGGGAATCCGCTGATGAGGTCGCCAAATCTAAGCCCATGTCCGACGACGCGAGGGATACGTCGACAATCAACACGGATTCCCACGATGAGTCCGTGCTTCACAGTGAGCCGGGTATGCATCAACAATCCCCGGCAGGAGCCAAAGCAAGCTACGATGGTTGGAGAGATTACAATAGTCCATTCGTTGATGAATCGCCACTGTCGGCCAATGAAACCAAACAGCAGGGTCGACCACGGAAAGCCGAACCGGTGTCAGCCAAGGCTGAGATACGCTCTTCGGTCGAGAACCGCCCGGCCTCCGACAAACAACACCCGTTCATCTCACTCCAGCACGGTGGTTCTCGTAGATACCCCGATGCCGGTCATGAAAGAGCGAAATATTCCGTTTACGGCCGCACAAGGAAGCCGATGCGTCTCATATCCGACACACTTGCAGGCTATAACAGCGTCCATCGCTCATGTTCGCTCAGTCGTGGTCAAGATGCCACCGATTCTAAACTAGCGACAGATGACCAGTCCCAAGTGTCGAGCTGGTCCCATAACAACAGTCAGAAAGCGACATTGGAAAGAGCAAAGTCAGAGCACGAGCTGAACTGGGATGCAACGTCCAAAGAGACACAGGACACCCCTGAGCAGGTCAAGAAGATGGAACGCATTGTGGCGGGCAGCCACGTCCGGGACTTTCCGGAAGTATCTAGCGCTTCCTGCCGCGCTTCCAACTCGGCGTCAGAGTCTAGCATTTTCCCAAAAGAGAATAACGGCGATTACAAATGCCTCGGCGCAGCTTTCACCTCGTCTAGTATCGACAAGGAGGAGGCCGAGCTGAGCTCCATGGACGAGAGCTTCCCCAAGGAAGAGTCGGAGCCGAGGCAAGACGTCCATCACCGATCAATGAGGCAGGCAACGAGAGCGGCAAGTGCTCTTCCGGGGCCGAAGCAGGCTGAAATAGACCCATACTCCAAGATTGCTCAGGGCCTACATACCAGCTTCGCCGAGGAGCGTGGCAGCAAAGAAGCCACGCCGGTATGCACGAGACATGATGAAGCCCCCAAGGCATCGGGCAGCCTGGAGGGGGAGACGGGCAGGAACAGTCAAGACGGAGTCGTATCGTATAAGATCATCGCCTTCGATGCGGCCTCGGGATCGATACGAATTGCCGACACAACATCAGGCATGCGCGAGAGGCATTCCCCAGCGTCTCCCGCCACGGTGCTCCCACGTCTGTCACACCCATCAAGGTATCTGCCGTATTTCTCAAAGCTCCAGGCGCAGGGTTATGAGATTGTATCGGGAGGGGACGACGTGCTCGTCTTCCAAAAAGTGCGACCGGGAGCGGCCAACAACGCCACGAATGAGCACGAAACTTTCCCAGCCCAAGAGACTCCAATCAACCCCATGACCTCATGGGAAGATCAGTGACGGGCAACTTTGCGAGCCCGACCGGCTTCGTCAACCACGACGCGTGGGCGGATCGATGCAAACACAGGCCGCGCCCTCTGTTACGGACGAGCGGCATACGCGACTCCCACACCAAGCTCGATGGCAATGAGAAGAAGCCGAGGAGAGGGCGAGTCGGGCGCAAGCTGCTCAAGGGCACCGTCGTGGTCGTCGGCTTGGCATACGCAACCGGCGTCTTCGCCGAGTACTACTCGACACGCGGCATGGAAAAGCTGCATCCAGCACCCGGCGTTTGATACCGCTGCCCACACCCGGCCGGAATGAGAAGGCATGGACCGACTTGTCGAATCCTCTCCCCCGAATGGACAAATCGTCGGGTACTCTAGTCGTGGGTGCCGGCACACCATTGTTGTCGTTGCCGACGTCCTTGTCCGTTGCCGCCATTTCCTCCAAGCAAACCACAACCGGCCTTGGGGGGAGGGCAAAAGAGAGCGAGAGAAAGAGAGAAACAGGAGGCCGAGGGATGAGTACCTCAGGGAGGCACTGGGTTGGTTTGTCTCAATCAGACGCATTACGTACGCAAAAGCCGCAGCTTGTCGCAATCCCCATGGACACGGCTCATTCGTGATGGGCTCCCTCGTTTCCCTGCCCAGACAAAAGGGCCGTTGTCTCCTCCCGTCGCCACGACGGCGCCCTGGACCGAGTCTGTGGAAGCCGCTTGCCGGGACTGGTCTCGCCTTGAGCCTCCCGCGCGATACTGCGTCCTATTTTGGCGCCGCTGACCACTCGTACCGTCGACTCGCCTCGCCATGTCGTCTATTGCTACCGCGGTCATACCCAGGTATTCCATTCAACAATGCCTCTATTCCCCCCACGTCAGCGTTACCCCTTCCCCTCCAGCGCGCTGACCCGTGCCGCCACCCCCTTTTCTGGTAGCCATAGGCCAATCAATCGTCACGTCCGCCAATCCGGCTTTCGGCACGTCCGCAGCCCAGATACTTTGTCATGCTCTTAAATATGCCAACTCTAAGTCCACGACGCCATGTGCTATGCCGGGCCTCGCAAGTAGTAGGGGGAAAATAAACCTCGCAACACACAAACAAGGTAGCAATGCAGTATGTACGTTGGGTAAGGAACAAAACGGGCACCACGGCGTGGATGGGAAAGTGTCATGTCTTTCCCGTACGCCAGGAGCTCGGCCACCTTGAACGACGAGAAAGTGAGAAAAGCTGGTGGCACCACGTCGCCCATGACTGGAGATATGCCCGATAAAAGAATTCAAAAACTAAAAAAAAACTCAAGGGGTGCGCGGGCGTTTCCAGTAGTATTGCTTGAGAGCGTCCGAGTTAGCTCCTTGGACGGGCCAAGCGCCTGGGACCAGGTTGGCGGCACTCACCTTGTGCTGCTTCCTGCAGGCGCGTAGGCTCGGCTTGCGCAGCCCGTCGACGACGGCCGTGCGGCGCTGGTCGTCATCGTCCTCCTCCGGCATGTAGTAGTATTCGCTCTCGAGCGGCTTACCGGCGGCGTCCTTGCCCTGCCGACAGATGATGCCGATGCACGAGATGGATTCGATAATGCTGCGCAGCGCCCCGCCGGCTGTGGCCGGCAGCCTTGGACTCGGCCGGCAGGTTCTGCATCATGGTCGAAAGGGGAGTCGACGAGAGGCGCGAAAATGCGAGTTGATTGACAAAGTGGTTGGCGATGGCGGAGTCGACCTCGGGCAGGGCTGCCGGCTGCGGCTCGGCCGGTGCCGCCGCCGCCTCCGGGCTCGTGTACCTCGTCGGCGGCAGCTTCTTTCCAGGCGGCGACGAGGGCAGCGAGGGCGTCGCGTTCCACAGGCCCGTAATGTTGGTGAGCATGTCACTCGACGATGTACTGCGCGGACGTCTGCGAGGCGCTACCTCGGTGACGTCATTCTTGACTTGGACATTATCGAAGCCATCCTTCCGGAGATGTCAGCACCAAAGGGCCCAAACGAGTGGACGATCGAGTCGTTCTCCTCGTCCAGGCTGTGGTCCTCGGCGTCGCTCGGCGGCTCGCTCGAGAAGCTCGCCGTGGCCTCGGTACGCATTCTGGCTCCGGCATCGACTTCAGCCGGGGCCGGTGTGCCGCTGGCGTTGCCGGGCTGAGGCGCTTCGGCTCGATACTCCTCGGGCTCATCCTCGTAGATGCGAATGCCGTCGGGCTCGCCGGAGCGGCCATCGGCAGCCAGGGCCAGAGTCATATGGAGACGTTGCGAGGTCGACATGGAGCCGCGGCCCGAGGGCGTTGGGCTCTCGGGCGACGTGATGCGTGCGGCACGGCGAAGAGGCGATGACTGAAGCAGCATCGAGCGGCCGACCAGGCCGTGCGAGGGCGGAGAGTCATCCCAGCTGGACGAGTCGGAGAGGCCGGCAGCAACGTGCTCGCCACCACGTCGAGGCCATTGAATCATGACGCGCGCATCAAGCACATCAACCATGACGTCGACGGCCGGCGTCTTGCTTGTGAAGCTGTCGCCCTTGAACAAGTCCCAGGTGCGGCCCTGACAGTGCAGCTTGAGCCCATTCCAGCCGTTGCAGACAATCTCAATCTTTCCGCAGGACGTCCCGGAGGAGGCGATGTAGCGTGCCAGAACATGGACGCGTGAGATGAGCCGGTTGGCCGACAGCTGAACCTGGGACGAGCTGCTGGAGCGGCCGAGGGACACGGCCTCACCATTCTCGGGTAGCTCAACGGTCGGCACGGCAGACAAGGGGGCTCGCTCCGAGACAGGGGCAGCTGCGGCGCCGTCCGAGATGGCAGATAGGAGCAGGCCGGACTTCCGGCGCCGAGAGGAGGCCGGCTGTGGTGAAGAGCTCGACAAGAGGATGTCGGTGCTCGAGGTCGGCAGGGGCGTTGGGAGAAACTGAGGGCCGCTGCCCGTATTCTGACGCTTGGGAGGACGAGGAAGTCCGGGGGAAGACAACTGAGGTTCAAAAGGCGGCAGCAAAGAGGGTCCCGAGCACTTGGTGCCGGAAAGATTGGTCGAGGCGGCTGGCGGCAGATGCTCGTGGCTAGCAGCCCAAAGCTGGTGGCGTCGGGCGGCAGAAAGCGAAGGGGATGAATCCATTGTTGAGGCAGGTCTAGAACGTCCAGGAATTCCGGCGTATCGCCTTCTATTCTCTACTTGTGGGAATGGAGGTTGTATGGTCTGTGGGAGACGAGCAAGGCGAACATAGGCCAGGTGTGTGGTCGAAGGATGCTTGTCGTGCTTCCAGATGGCCGCTGCTGCTTCTTACCGCTGTGCTCGACGGGGCTCGAGACCGGACCGGACCAGCACTTCCCAGCACGCGTCAACGAGAGGCCGAGGACCAAAAACAAAGGTCTTTAGGAGAGGTTCGGGGAAACGCACCACCCCGCTGACTCCCGCACACGAAGAGTGACTCCTCGCAAAGGCCGAGGGATCCGGCAACGTCCGAACACCGAGGCGCCTACAATTTCAAGAGAGGCAAAGCGAAGGAGGAGGAGAGAGGGGGAGATGCCGCCGTCAGAGGACCGACCTGGTGGGAGCGTGGTGGAAGAAAAGCTGGCCGAGGATATATGCAGCTGGGCGGTATTTAAAGAGCGATCAGTTGGTTGGGTGGGTTCCGACACGAACGCGATAATCCCAGCGCGTCTGGCGTCTGGCGTTGGCGTCGACGGCGCTCTTTTTTTTTTCTCTTGGGCAATAAAAAGGCTTTCCACTTGTGCGGACGCCATGCATGATTAACGCGCTGCTGTACTGCGTAGCCCCGCCTCCGGGGCTCCGCCGGGCCATGCCCCTTCAGTGGGCGGGCTTCAGCACTGCGTCCGCTGGGCTTCAGGGGGGCAACGCGTGGCGCCTCGCTCTAAGCGGTAGGCTGCTGAGGGGGGCGCGTATAGGCGAGCCCTGCCTGGACACTGCTGGCTTCTGCTAAATTCACCCACGACGGGGCTGGGAAGTCCAGGTCGCGGCGCGGACGAGGTTCATTGATGCACCACGCCCTGCATTGGAGCCTGGGAGCCTGAAGGGTACCTTGCAGCCTTCGAGGATGATGAGCTGCCCCTTGGATTTTCGAGCTTTTTCTATCCCCCTCTCCCCCCCTCACTCTCTTCGACTTCTCCAGACTCCCTTTCATTACGGCCAGGCGAGACACGACACCGATGTCTGGCCGGGGGGGGGCGCGTGTGAATAACGCACATGCAGGCATCAAGATGAGATCCGTTGCGCCGGGGCTTCTGCTACGCCAACTCGCTCCGCCCGTAGGTTGGCTGTGCAGCCGGAGCCTGTGACCCTCTGTGGCTGGCCTATACGGCCCGCCCGTGTTGCGCGAGGAAGCACGGTTAAGTCTCCAGCCGCGTCTCGCGGCCCGGCTTCTGTCCTTTGTGCACATGGACACATGAACATGGGATATCTCTCCGCATTAGCTCAATGAGGCCGGGCCGGAGAGTGAAATGTAAGCACATACATTACTGGCTTCGGCCCCATTCTTATGTCTCTGCATATCCTCCTTTGTTCTCCCCCCTCCTTCCCTCTCCCCCGGGGGGGTGGTTCGAGTCAGAAGCAATTCGCCTGATCTGGGCGAGACTTCATCTCGGCGTTTTCACCTCACGGGCTGTCTCCACCGCGTCCAAGACCACCGTCATTGCCGGTCTGTATAACCTCGACTTATTCACTCACAACTCTCCCAGCGGATGTCTGGTCCTTTTCTCGCCGTTGCCTGAGTTGTTCCCGCCTGCACGACCTTGTTCCCACGATGGCCGGAGCGCCTGCGCGCCAGCAAAGGGTCGCCGCTTCTCGGGCCCAGGGGTTTGAGGCCCGTCTTTGTCGTCTACTCATGCTCCCTCTCGATTCTCCCCCCTCCGCCCCCTTGACCAACTCATTGCTGCTCCCCTTCTCCCCTTCCTTCCTCCCCCCCTTCTCTAGCCGATTCCTTGCCGCACGCGCCTCGACGCGCTTGTCCGCGACCGAAGGCCTCTCATTTGCCGATCCGTCTGGTGGCCCGTTTGCATGTTTGCTCGTACGTGCTGCCGCCGAACATCGTTTTCATTACGCCACAGTACCAAGTACCCGCCGGTCAGTTTTCGGCTGCATCACAATACAGGCTTTTCTTTTTCCTTTCAAGTCAGTCCCCACTTAGTAAAAACCATAGGTCGAGGCTAGCGACCTGCCGTGACGTGACGGGACGACGTGACGGGACGGCGCGCCGGCGGATGGGATAGGATAACCCTCCGGCAATGGAGCAGAATGCCCAACAGCCGCTGCTGCTGCAGATGCTTCACCTGGTCTATGTATAGCTCGCTTTGCAGCCATACCGGAGAGCTGCCCTGCCTGTTGGGCTGCCGAGCGATCGAGGGCTATTTCATGATGATCGAGCGCCGCTGCGTGCGCCACGGAGATGAAAGTCTGCCAGGACTGTCCACGCATGAGCTAGGTTATCCACTCAGCCGGACCCACACACGATTGACGTCGGAAGGAGACAATGTTTATTGCATTGGCTTCCTCCACATCATCTGTGTCGGTGTCGAATGCCGGCGTGGAACATCGCACGTCCCGGCTTGCTGCCCGGCTTCGGACGACGATGGGATGCAGTAATACCGACCGAAAACGGAGCACCCCCGCCTGTATCGCGCTGAGGTGGGGCCCGACCTCGGCGCCATAGGCTGTATGGGGTTGATATAATTCGCCTATTCGCGTAGCACTTTCCGCCCTTCCCTCCTCGCCTTGTTTCCGACCGGAGTTTTTTCCTCCGCGTCCACCTAAGCTGTACGAAGTAGCGTATTAATGAAGCATGGTGCACAGCATACCGAGACTACCCAAAGCCAACAGAAGCAAAAAGCTCAAGGTTTTTATCGGGGTAGGGAGGGCTGTCAGCTAGCTTGGCCTGCCAAATGCGCGATAAGACGGTGCAGTGCCGCATCGGTTACGTGAGCGTGATCGCGCTTGAACGGGCCATAAGCTCACCGGCGCGCAGCAGCAGCAGCAGCAGTAACAGCAGCAGCAGGTGTTGAGCACGAGACGTATCTGCTTCACGACACACCGGCCGCCTTCCTCGTCTGGGCCACTCAACCGCTATCGAGTTGCGGTCGGCAGGGCGTGACGGCAGCCAGGCGAGTCTCCCCGAACAGCGAATACCTCACGGGACCCGGAGCAGGGCAACCACCAGTACGAACATGTTCTGCGTCTCGCATCTGAAATAAATTAACAAAAGACCTACTTCGTACGAAGTACTTCGTGCACATACAGAACTTCTACTTCGTGCTCACCGGGTCAGTCCCCATCTTGCCTTTCTCGCGCCACCCTGCTCGTGCACCCGCGTAAATTCCCATCGACAATGCCCCGTTGCCTGACTTATTTTTTTAAACCGGCGTTTTTTTGAGCGCACGTCCCGGTGCAAGTAAAGGCGCATCTGTGCATGTCCTGTTGCGTACGAACCCGCGAGGGCGACCCTCAGATAGCCGGCAGTCCGACGACCGCCCTCAGTGCCGGCACGCAGCGTGGGACAATATACACGGCATACCAGCCCACCAGTGCCGTCACGAGGCCCGTGAGCTGTTCACTTGGCCCACACGCACAAACACCCTTGGTCAGCAGGTGGTCTGGTGCCAATCGGATCCGGGAGAGTTGGGCAAAGGCGCAACGGGGAGCGTCATGCTGTGTCGATGCCATCATACCTTTTCAAACCACGTGTGAAAGTAAATGGCCGTCATCAGGAGCATCCACAGGTTCAGCGCCATCGTCACCAGCGCCGCCTTGCCCGCCTTGCCGAGCGCATAGCCCTCGCTCGGTTGCCTCGTCGCCGTCTCGTCGGCCTCGACGCCGGCGCCCTTGACGGCGCCGTCTCGCATCACCACGCACCTGTCGTCGCGCCAGCGGCCGCTCCACCGCATCAGCGGCCACGCCACCTCCTCCATCAGGAACAGGGTGCCGAGGACGAGCAGGAAGACGTGGCCCGAAATGTCGTGGCCGCCCTCCCAGCGCCCGCCCGCGGCCCGACAGGCTACGGCCGTCAGCTTCCCGCCTACGCCCGACGACCCGCCGCCTCCGCCGCCACCGGTCTCGAGCTCGCGCCGCACCAGCTCGCACTGGCCGCCGGTCCAGCGGAAGCCGCGGTCAATGAGCGGCGGCCCGAAGCACCACTGCGTCACGACGAACCACCAGCCCGTCGCGGCCACCAGGCGCACGAACCCGGCCCCCGCCAGCCGGGCGCCGCTGCGCCTCCGCGTGAAGCTCGCGTGGTTGAGTGCAAAAGCTCCAAACGCGAGCCACGTCCATGCCCAGCCGCGCTTGACAAAGAACACGTTGAACAGGTTCGACTTGCGCGCAAAGTAGCTCGGCGCCGCGTCGGCCGACTGCGCGTGCGACTGCGTCGCGGCGTAGTAAGGCGCCGCCCGCGTCTCGGGTGAGAGCCTGGAGAAGACGGTGCCGAAGACAAGGATCAGGGGGAAGACGCACAGCGCGAGCCTCTCCAGCGGCGTTGGTAGGTAAGTCACATTGCGCTTGGTTGTCGGCGTCGCCTTCCTAGGCACAGCCGCCGTCGTCGCCGCCATCCTCGCGTCATTCATGCCCTGCCGAGCTCCGGCCTCCGCCCCGACGCCGTCTCCTTCCATTCGAGCTTCTGCAATATCAGTAGGCCGAGCTCCGGTCTTCGAAAAAATGGGGGAGCCTTGAGCGAGAGGGAAGAGGTGTTGCTGTCGTCGTCGTCGACCTGTCTGGTGTCATATTCGAGGTGACGGTCTACGAGTTCCTTTGTACGCCACGAGTTGCGGGAGATCATCCATTGCATTTACGTAATTCACAGTCGGGCACCGCCACCTGTTCGTGGCGGTGCACTCTAGGGCTTTGGTCAGGTACACTAACTAATAGTCACATAGTCAACTAGCCAGTTAAATAGTCAACTAGTTAATAACTTAAGCTCTTCCCAAACTAAAAAAAGTTTCATCAGAGGGCCTCCTTCATTGCAAAGTGTCCCCACGTGCTTGGGGGTTTCCTACAACTGTGTCACGGGCTAAGCCCATTATGTACTTCCATGGCTTTGCCATGGACAGACCATCGCAAGAGTCGAGGTTATGCCGATCCTGAATGGGGCCGGGCGGGCGCGGACTCTAGATAGATCATGGACCCTGGGGCATCCCCTTTCTTCTTCTCCCTCATCTTGGATAGCTTTTAGCTAACAGAAATTGATGAATAACCTACTCCGCACTTCCATACAAACTGCCTGCATATCCACTCTCCCTCGACAAATCAATACCGGTCTTACCATCCGATGATGACCCTATATTCTCTTCCTCAAGCAACGCACTCCGGAAGGCGGCCGAGGCATTGCAAAGATAGACCTTGACAAAGTCTCACTCTGTCTACCTTGGATATCTGCTCTCCTATGTGCGTTCTAGTGGCTATGTTCTTACGATCCGAGTGACCGTGGCAAAAAAACGTCGTCACCGTCTCCGTCACGATGATGCCACAAGCCGAAGGCGGTCCAGCTGTCCACATAGACGCTGCCGTAGCTGGCCTGAATCGACGAGTCCCGACCCCGAGCCGCCAACACCGCTGGCCCCCTTGCCTGGCTCTTCCGGCTGGTCGCTCTACGACGCCCTCGAAAGGTCGGCAACGGCAATGGCCGCACAAAAGTTATTACGATTATTCGCGTCCTTGGCAAATGGTGCCCCATTCAGATTGACCATATTGATGCTGGCTTTAGTGCTGATGGCGAGCATCTGGACCTTTGATTTGTCTATGGCTATCATGTTGTCTTGACAATTGTTTTGATCGACGCAGGTTTGTCCGTAGTTGTCAAAGAAGCTGTACAGGCCACCTCCGTAGACCAGGACGTCGTCGCTATCCTGGACGCGTAGGCCCCAGGTACGCGCGCAGCCCCCGCCACGGCAGTTGGAAAAATCGGGATCGGAATAGGCTGGGTTGAACTTGAAGGGCTTGGTGGCGTCTGGGTTAGGCTGGAAGTAGGCCGTCTCGCTCTGCACGAGGGCCATGAAGACGCCACGAGCCTTGTTGAGCTGATAGTTGGACATGACTTGGTGTTCGCTGGCCGTGCCCCAAAGCCAGGTTCCCTTGGTGCTCTCAATCAGGACACCGCGACCGGTGAAGATGTTAATCTTCTCATGGTCTGGTCGATCAAGCTCGTGGTCCGCCGTCCACATCCATACATTCTCGAGGTAGGCGCTGGCCGAAGGGGTGATGTGGAGTAGCATAAAGGCACCGATACACTCGGGCTTGGGGTCGGCAATGGTCTTTTCGTCCTTTTTGCATTTGTCGGACTGGAGGTTGGTCCCCGAAGTACCCCCGATACGAAAGTGGACATCGAACAGGCCGGCAGAGCCCTTGGTCTGCCCCGCGACGTTGAACTCCATCATGATAGCGCCAGGCTGGGGGCCCAGCGTCTCAAACATGAGGTCTTGCATCACGACGTTACCTACGTCGCCCGGCTTGCCAACCTGGAAGACAGGTCTGGGGTTATTTTGATCCTTGAAGTTCCTGTCGCCACCAGCCATGATCAGGGCCCAAATCTCGCCGACTACCTTGATGTTCTTGGGCACCCGAACAGTGTCGGTCACAACGTAGGCACCGTGGTCGAAATACACAATGTCATCGGGTCCGACGGTGTCAAAGCAGGCTTGAATAGCGGCCGTGTCGTCGGACACGCCATCGCCCTTAGCGCCCTTAGACTTAACCGAGATGAAGCGGGAAGCGTCAACGTTGGTGTACTGGGGCTTGCTCTTGGTCACGATCCGGCCATCCTGATCTGCCAACAGCGAGCTGGGCTTCGTCACCTCCCTGCTCTCGCCCTGCATGGCCTTGGGCGCCTGGCCCTCACCGTAGACACGGCCCTGGGCCCAAGCCTTGACCCGCCTGTTTCCCGGAAGAATCGTGGTCCTTGTCGCGCCATTGGCAACGGCAACGGGAACGTTGGTTTCCATATCAACATTGTCGAGAACGAGGGTGCCGTTTGTGCCAGCCTGGTTCGGGTTGTAGCTGGTGGAAACGCCAATATTGGTGTTGGCGAATGTGCTGTCGAGCACGACGACGGAGCCGACGGTCTGAACGGGGCCGCCATTGGCCATGTCGATGCCAACGTCACAGTTTTGGATATCAAGGCCGTGGAAGGCCCAGAGCCAGTTCCAGTTCATGTAAATGGCCGTCTTGCAATTGTTGAACTTGAGGTTGCGCGTGGTGAACTGCTGATTGCCGAAGAAGGCGCCGTACTTTCCTCCGTTAAACGTCAGGTCGGTCATGAAGCCCCCAGACCCATTGTCCATGAAAATGCCCTGTTGCTTGTTGTCCTCGCTCTTGTCTTGTATCATGTTGAACTCGATGTTCTGGAGCGAGGTGGCCTGGGCGACTTGCCAGTGAATGCCGGTGCCCGTGGATTTGGACAGGCCGGTGAGATCAATCTTGAAATTGCGGACTTGGCGGAAAAAATTGTTTTGGTTAGTCCACCAGTTCACACCTTGATCATAGGGATCGGTGTCGATGACGGCGATGCCAGTGAATTCGGAGGCAGCCTTTAGCGTAGGCAGGTCGTTGGCATCGCCAATGAGCTGGGTGTAATAGTATGGGATAATTGGTTTAGAAACCTTGTAAATACCGGGAGGGAAGTAGACTATGGCAGGGGTGACGGTGCTCGAGTCGCATCCTCGACCGCATCGGGAGCCCTCGGTGATGGCTCTGTTGATGGCATCGGTGTCGTCAGTGTTTCCATCGCCTTTTGGCGCCATATTCTCGAACGTTGCGAAAGATCTTGTAGTCATCATTGCCCAGGTAGGCAGGCTTTCCCTGGCGCTTAATTCTGGACATCCACCAGCCGGAGGCATTACGAGCCGGGAAGTCGCAAAGGGGCAAAGACGTCGGCGTGGAAGCATCCGGGGACGAAGGAGTGACGGACAAGGAGCTGACAGGGAGTGAGAAAAGACGTAGAGCTAGGAGCGAAGCTGTGAGCACCGTCGACAGCCCCATCGCGACGTCCCAGCTTGTGGTTTGACGACTGTCTTAGAATCAAGTCGATTCAAGTTGTCCTAAAGCGAAAATGAAGTGTCAGTAGCCGATAATGGATAACTATGGGAGTTGGGGGTAGACACGGCGGGAGGAATGCATCAACAGGTTGCACAGGAAATGGGAAGGGGGGAAAGATGGACGATGAAAACGGCAACGGTAGACGGTAGGCAGCCTTTTTCAATGCTGCCCAGAGAGCTGTGAATAGGGGCGCCTCGGGCTGGGGGCAAGCCAAGGCTCGAGGCCAGCCACGTGCTGCTGACCTGCTCTAGGTCAATGATCAATCAGGCTGAATAGCAGTGGGAAACTTTCTCGTTTGAGCTCACCAGACCCAAAGCCCACGTCAAGCAGCGGGGCTGGAGGAAAAGAGGAAGGCCCAGATTGGGAGGGGGGAGACAAGGGACCGAGGGCAGGGTGACGTCAAGAGCACGCGGGCGGTTGAACATGACGCCTCGCCCAGTGTTGCACTCAGCACTCACCCACAGTTCTGGAGCAACGACCCCAAGCCAAAGTCAGTGTCCCACAGTCGTAGTGGATAGATGCGAACGCGAAGGCTAGAAGGGGCGGACGCTCCAGGATGCTGGCGATCCGAGGCCGAGCCGTAGGAGGCGAGCGGAAAGACTGAACTGGATAGAGGGATCGTGAGGAGTGCTCAAATGAATGAGTGGGTAAGCGATAGTCAGATCAGTCGGATCGTCTGAGACCGTCAGCGCACGTCTGAATCACAAGACGGCAGAGTCTGTGACGCGTTTAGGGGTGTGAGCAGAGAAGAGAAATGAGGAACGGGGAGAAACAGAGTGAGGTGATGGGGGAGGGAAATGGGGGCGATGGAGAGCAGGAAGGAGGCTGAAGATGCGGAGGATGGGACCAAGGGGGACGAGCAAACGGCAGCACCAAATAAGGAAAGGGCCGATACCCTTCTTTTTATTCCCAGACACAGGGGAGACACCAGCAGAGGAAGCGTCTTCAGGAGAGGTTCGAGTCAAAAGATGGAGGCAGACGCGACCGCGGCCGACACAAAGGAGGGGAGGGAGAGGGGGGAGAGAGACGGACAAGCGGACAAAACAGGCAAACAAAGCACACGACAGCTGGGTGACAAAGTAAACGAGCGAAAGCCAAGGCAACGGCTGTCGAGACAGTAGTTTATAAAGCTGGTGGCGGGCGGTTTGCTCCCTTGGTCGTTCGTCCGTTCAACGCGTCCACCCATCCAACTATTCATCCTCTTATTGTTTCAGCGATGAAGATAATGCTTGTGGGGGGCTTCATGCACGGATGGGGGTACACGGTGAAAGCCAGCGTGTTTGGCGCGGCACGAGATACCGCAAGGAGGCGGCAGCAGCTAGCGCGGGCGAGCATTTCTTAACGTAGAAGGGGGGTGGGGCAAGGGAGCAGGGTGAAGATTTAAGCTTTCGGGCAACAGCGGCAAGACCAGGGATCCAAGGAGTTCGCGGCGCAAATGGATATGCTAACGTTCAGGCCTGGGCCGCGTCGGCAATGGCGCGGCCCTTCTTAGCATTCCTCGACGTCGCGGCAGCGGGTGAGAGATGCGGGCGAGACGCGGCCCGGGCCTGGTTGGTGGCCGAGGCGCCATGGGCTGCGGGCGAGCCTGTTTCAGGCATGCGGAGTGAGAAGCGCGCGTTGAGGGCTGGCTGGCCCCGCGAAAACCGCGGCGGCGCGCTTGCGAGAGGCCGAGCCCGGGAAATTTGGGAAAAGGGGCGCGACGGCGGCTGGCTGGCTGCTGTTGTCGCCGTCGACGTCGTCGCGTGGCGCACGCCTTGGATGGAGGTGGAAGAGGTGGACTTGATGCGTGCACGACGGGGTGTGAAACAGCCGCAGTCCTGCGCCCGCCGGCCCAGGGGCAGCGACCCTGTCATCTGGTGCCGTGCGCTGGCTGCGAGGCGCCGCCCCGCAGTCCGGCGACGACGACGATGGCGCAGCGTCCTGAAAGTTGTTGTCGCTGCTGCTGCTGCTGCTGTGGGGGGCTCGCTGTTGTCCGTGATGCTTCCCTCGTCCCTTCCGTACGGGGTGACTTACGAAAACTTCTTGCCAAGTCACTTGACCCTACCTTAGGGCATGCGTCCTTGAGCCGCTAATGTTTGGCTGCTGCTGCTCTTCCCTCCCCATGGTGTGTGCTGTCGACCATTGGGTGTTCATTCGGAAATGTCGACGACGACTCTGGCGTGCTCGCTCTCATTTTACTCCTCTCAATGCTCGCTGCTCTCTTTTACCCCTCCTCTCCATGCCCTCCCTCCTTCCCTCTCCCGGGGTCCTTTCGGTCCCATTTACGTACGCCGAGGCCGTGATGGACATCAAAGTCCAAGGCCACGGGGAGAGTTTGCAGGGGCCGTGATCCCTCGCGGTTGCATTGCAGTGTGTCCGCATCTCCGCCCGTCTCGTCTTGCCCTGGGTCTGGGTCTCGGTCGCATGCCGGACAGAGGGCGCTTGCCTACCACTTCTCGACAACCACGTCATCGTGCCTTTTCCTTGTCTCCTCTCTCTCCTCTGAGAGCCAACCAAACCACGGCTATAGCCCTATCGATTCTTTTTCCCCCTCGCGCCCTTGGGCATGGGGCCCTGGATGCACATGATGCGGCTATGCGCGCCCCCGCCGCCTAACGCTCTCTGGTCTTTTCCCGCCCTTGACTGATTTGGCCCGCGAGCCTCGCCTGCCCCGAAGGCACTTAGGCCGAAGCCGCCGCTCGCAGGAGAAGCAAGGTGGGAGGCGTCCGCCAAGAGACCAAGGGAGGGGGGAGCAGAACAACACGACACGCCCAAAGAATGAGGACTATGCGTAGACTTGAGACACATGAATCTCCATACCCCTGGAAATGAAGTCTGGCGCAAATCAGGCGGCGTCAGCAAAGTCTCCCCAATGTGCCCCGGCGCAGCCAATCGGGCTCTCCAGCTGTACCGCAGCAGCAAACGGCGGCGACCAGCCGGCCTCGCCATCCATCCATCCATCCCACATCTGCGCGACATCAAACAGGCGGGCGCTGCCTTGCCCGGGCCTCCATCGACAACAAGCCCGCCCGCCACGGCATCCTCCTACTTGGGCTCCAACGCCGCATCCCTTCTGAATGCAGGGCCCGGTGCAGGAACGGGCCCTCGCACCTCACCCGCCCGCCGCCGCCGCCTTGCCTCCCCGTCTCTCGCCAAGTATTCGATGGCCCTTGGGAACGGTCCCGTCTGCATGGCCGCGTCGTCGTGCAGCATCACGAGACGGCCTGCCAGGCTGGTCAGACTCCGACGGAAACTCGCACTCGTTTGGCACACGCACCGTCGTCCTCGTGTCTCCCAGCCGACTGCCTTCTCTCTTGCCGGCTTCCCAGCCGCCCGCCCCAACCCTTTCTCGGCCCTGTCTTGCGCCGCCCTTGTTCGCCTATGTCGACCGTATGCAACCATGTGTCCTGACCATCGTTATCCACCCACCGAAGCTATTTGTCTCGGTCGGGTCCTGTCCCGGCCAACAAAACCCTGACGACCTGCTTGGTCCCCTGTTTGGCGCGCGTCCGCCTTTGAGTCATGTGTCCGTCTTACTCAGTGACCAAGTCGACAGTCATCACGACTCCATACCCGCCTCCCTCCCTACTTACGCCTAACTGCCTTCCTCCCTGCCTGAGTCTACGCCTACATACCCAAGTACGCCGCCCACATGAGTCAGTGTCGATAGTCTGCTGGTCTTCAAGTGACCATGCCCCAAAAGCAAGCCGCCTCTGCAAAAATAGCGCCCACATGTGGCCCTTCGTCCGCTTGCTCCTTCGCGATCTCCTCCCCTCGGTGCCTAGAGCCGGCCCCGTGTGCTTTTCCGGCTTGCTTCTGTCTTCCCTGCCCGCCAAATGGGCCCGTCCGTTGATTGGATAGGTTTACGAAATACGTCGTTTTGCTTCGACTCCTAACAGCACTCCTCCCTGTCGCATGTACAGTATTAATTTTGCCACCCCTGACCTCGAGACGACTTCTCGGGCAGTTGCTTGGCAACTCTCGACGGCCCGAGTCTTGGTCTTCGTCGCTGCAGCCGTCAGCATCATGCGCCTTGTGCTTGCTCAACTATGCTCATAGCTTATTGCCGCAGGCTGTTGCTTCTCTACATTCTCGGTAGTTGTCACTTGCTAAGAAACGCTATTGTCTTCGTAGGCCCTTGTCTCTAAAAACCCTTTGCCCTGCCCGCGCTCCGTTACCCTTGGTTTCCAGGAAACGGCCGGGAAGGTTGTGAGAGGCCCGCTTCTTCGAGCATTCGTCTCTGCTCCTAGTAGTCCTCTAACCTAGTCAGCAAGACGAAAACAAGCCAAGCCGCCGCTCGATGGCATCGTCCGTGATCTATTGCAATAAACCTGTCCATCTTGGTGAGCCGCTGTTTTCAAGTACCCCCGTATGTTAAAAGGCTGTTTAAAACAAGTCCCGTCTACTTCTATGAAGCCGACTCCGTTCCCCCGCGCCCCCACTTCCCCCCCAAAGGCTTCATCACGTCGAGGGAGACGATTTTGCCTCTACCTCTTTGCCCCAAGGAAAAAGGGCCGGAGCGGGGGATGCGATAATAAAAACGCCGTCCGTGCAGCACACGGTTCCGCCCCCTCGAGCTCCGCTTTTTCCAGCCTTTTTCTCTTGCCGCGCTATTAAGAGTGCGATGCCGTCAGAAAAATTCTCCCTTGTCCACCTCGGAGTCGGAACATCTGCTTTCGAGCAGTTCGATGCCGTCCACGTCGGCGCCAAAGTCCATGATGAGGATCTTGGGGACCTGCCCCGTGCTGATGATGCGTCTGTAGTCGCTCTTGGCGCTGAGTACCCAGCTGGCGTGCCATCGCGGAAAGTCCACCAAGAGGTGACCCGTCTCCATGTCCCACACTTTGATGTCTGTGTCGTAGCTGGCACTGATGAGTCGTCCGCTGACGCTGTCTATGTGCAAGCTACGCACCAGATTATCGTGCGCCTTCATCTCCCGCACGCACTCGCCCGTGTTGGCGTCCCAGATACGTATCATCCTGTCGTTGCCGGCCGATGCCAAGTACCGCCCGTCTTCCGAAAATTGCGAGCACGCGAGCCCTTTGGTGTGCCCGACAAACTCGCGAATGTTCTTACCCGTGTCGATATTCCAGAGCTTGACCCGGGAGTCCCCCGAGCAAGATACGATTGTGTTGCCGCGCATCTGTACCGCGTTGACCGGGCCCGTGTGCCCGCAGAGCTGGCGCACCAGGCTGCCCGTCTCACGGTTCCATACGCAAATGGTCCTGTCTTTGCTGCACGTAACTATGTGCTTGTCGTCAAAGACCAGGTCCAATACCGGCGCCGTATGATGCTGCAGTCGGCAGATCGGTAGGTAGCCGGCCTTGACGTCGTACACGATACAGCCGGCGTCTGACGAGCCCGTCACCAGAATCCGTTCGTCGTATTGTAGGCACAGAATGGACGCCACGTGGTGCTCGGCAAAAGATACCACACTGGGAGTCGAGAATCCCCACTTGTTCTTGAGGCCAGAGGCGAAATGCGTCGCGTTGCCCTCGTCATCACGGAGCAGGCCTGGATTGCACACCACCTCGGGCGGGCCGATAATGAGGCGGCACTCGAGGCTGTGCATGTCCCATATGCGAATGGTCCTGTCGCGAGAGCCTGTGATGATCTTGTGCCTGCGGAGAAGCGTCAGCTGTGGGAGTCGGAGGCGCGCCGTCCACGATGGACAGGCAGAGTGGCCATGGCGGGACTTACTCGTCAAACTGATGACAGTATATGCTATCCAGGTGCCCGTTGAGGTACATGAGCTGTGCCTTGCCACGCTTCCACCTCCGGCGCAGCTCCTGTCGCGCGCTGTAGACCCTCCTCCAGTTCTTGCCGGGCACCGCAAGGGGGATGCCGAGACCGCTTCCGGGTGGCACGGGTGCTCCGGTGGAGTAAGTCGCCGTCGTCTCTCTAAGGCAAGACTCCCGCCAGATGTGTTGATTCTGGATGGCGCGGTTCCAGTTGCGTGAGACGCTGCTCGCCTTGGCAAGCGCACTGGCATCCAGGAAGGCGAGGACATGGAGGGCCAGCTCGGTGGGAAGCAGTGAGATGAGGTCAAGTCGGCTGATGCTTGCATCCTGCGGGGGAATGGCTTCGTCCGCCATGTCGTCTAACCCTATGCAGGGAACCGTTACGACAATTCCGATACCGCTCTCGCGGTCGTTTCCATCCTCGCTAGACGGGGCGTGTAGCCGCATCTTTTGCATGCTTTTCCGTGCAAAAAACTCGTTTTGCATTACCGCTGAGGCCTTTGCAGCCGCCCCCGTGTGCGATGGTATAAAGGGAGGCTCATTCCCCATGGCAGGAATGGTCAGATTAGACGGCGGCGGCGGCGCTGGCATCGCCGCCGCCGCCGCATCCTGCCATGTATGCACAGTATCCTGGTGTGGGTTTAGGCCGTATACATGTCGGGCGTGTCGGAAGCTCGCGGCCTGCCGCAGTCGGTTCCACGTTGCGTGGCTGGTGGTCGGCCTGGATGGACAAGCCTGCTTCTCATGAACGGCTTCGTCGTTGGACTGCGAAGGCCGTCGATGCACAATGCCCTTGAAAGACAACGATGCTCGACGTAACATGCCCCTTAGGCTTGAAGATGCGCCGCTCACATGCTCCTCATGGCTAGCGCCTTCTATTTCGTCCAAATCCTGCGAGTCATCCATGGCGGCATCGTGAAGCAGGGGTGGCAGAGACTGCAGATTGAAAAGACACAACGGAGACGGCCTAGAACGACGCCAAGGCAGGGAATGCTTAGGCTTCGACGTTGTCGCTTTTCGTCGGCTGAAGTCGGTACGTATGAGCAACGGCGTCGGGCGGTCGGGCCCTCGGTGTGTCGGTCGGGGTTGTCGCCGATTATGACCTCGTGAGGAACCCAATCAACAGCAGGAACGGTTCCTTGGCTCATCGCGAGGCGAGGGTTGCGAATGCGAAAGAGATGCATGACTCCAATGCGCAATATATGGTGTTACAAGCCCGCTAAACCGTCATGATCTAGGGTCGCAGACCGCATTAGTATTCACCAAAATTTGTCTATATACATAAAACACACTCTTATTTCAAAACACGAGAGATAAAAGAGCATCCGCAAGTAGTGCGACGAACTTACCTATGAACACAGGAGAAGGCGCTTCCCAAGCAAAGGCGAGGCAGCAGTCTGGCTGGAGCGACAGGGGAGCAGCAGGCGAGAGAGTCGTGACGACAGTCGAGGTTGATGGGCGAGGCAGCAAAGAGACTGGCGTAGCGTCATAGTCGTTTCGACGGCCAAGGAGACAGAAGCCGGGCATAGGTAGCAGGCGAGGCAAGCAAAGCCAGACAAGAGTCGCGAACAACGAAAAGACCGCAGGCAAAAGGCGCAAGCGCAGTAGCTACCGCACGGCCATATAGAATCGAAAGCCTTTGACGCCGGCGCGCCCGGCCGTCGTTACGAGTGTTGAAGCGGTTGTGAGGCGACCAGAGGCAAATGTTGACGCTCGGAGTGACGGCGAAGTTTCGCCGGGACTGGAGCCGGGTCGCTGTGTCCACAGCAGGAGTCGCAGGCAGTTGTCGGCACGAACAGACGGCGAGCCGGCTCGAAAGGGTAGGGAGGAGCGCTTCGGGTCTATGCGAGGACGCGGCGAGTCGGCAAAAAAGGAGGTTTGTTGACCAGAAAATCAAGTCTGACAGACAGGCTTTGGAGAGACAACAATTATTAACCGTGGTTGCTGCGCACAGGCTACGACATCTCCGGGAAGGGGCTTAGGATACGTACCGGTCCTGGAAGGGCAGGGGCGCTTCTTTGGTGTTTGGTGGGCCATATGGGGCGGATCACAGGGCTCTTGACCTCTTGTGGCTAGCAAGTAGCGGAAACTTTTTACTTGACCGCACAGAGTCATGTGGCGGCGGTAGCGAATACGGAAGCGAAACCTGCTGCGGCGCCTTCGGCAGTGCTTTGCTGCTTGTGTCACTGCGCAGCGCCGCCACAACGAGATAGTTGTAGCGGCCGCTTGTCCTTGCCGGGCATGTACTTGTACGTAGCTCACAGACCAACTAGCTAACTAACTGACTAACGGACTAACCAACTAGTTGATTGACTCGAGGTCGCTGGCTGGGGCAAGGGCGGAAAAGGCGGATAAGTTGTCAAGTAGATGGCGGAGAAACGAGAAGGGCAGGGAGGAAGGGAGGTTGTCCGTGGAATGTACCTTATGGACGGGGGAAGGGGCAAAAGGAGGCCGGGGTCGCACATGAGCCGGCTTAATATTATAACTGTTAACCGTTATCTGATGCTTCACTCATCCCCTCCCCACCCTTCCTTTCCCCTTGCTTGTCGAGTGGCTGACTCGATTTGCACCTTTCGCACATGCGCTTTGGAATCAATTTCGCCGTGCGAAGCAACCCGAAAACCCATGGGACCATAGACGGCGAGTTCCGTCCGCCCGGCACCTACATATTACCATGCGTCTGTTGTTGTCTCATGCTGCCCAATCGAGGAATGGTCATCTCTTGTCAGCATATGGGTGTCTGCCCCAAAGACCCCCACCTCACAACCACACCCTCCCCGGTAAGATGCGCGACAATGGCCATGTCCTGTCAAATTCGTCCTCTCCCTGGATTAGCAGCAACGCTCTCGGCTGCAGGGGAGGCTCCGCCACGCTTACTCGAGCCGAGGGGTTGGTGCTCGCTTTTCTTTCTCTAGATAGCGCGCAGCGCCGGGGCTGCCGATGGATCCCTCCCCCCCTATCACAGCCAGCAAACAAATGCAAGCTGGTAGGCCAACAAAGTGAAGTTAATGCAGACTCCTCCCCGTTTGCGGTCGTCTTCTGAAGCGGGATGCTGTCGACGTCGCGGTGAAGGCACGGCAATAATTGTCATCTCTGGGTTTGAGCACGCTCGCGCAACCACTCGCGCAAAAACATGCCGGCGGCCGTTCTTGTGCCGTTTCTTGTAGACTTGACACGCTCTGTCCACAACTTGTGACGGCTGGTGGTGGCAGCGACACAGCACACCTCAGACCCAGTGGCTGCCCGACAATACAGTCTGTGGACCATCTTTTCAGCATGAGCACCCTTGTCGTGAGTCATCAGTCAACTTTCCCATTTAGCTGCGAAGACAACTAAACTTTAGTCTTTAAGTGATGTCATGTACACGCCAGGGTAGGGCGTGGCCCGGCTTAAGCTTTTGCCCGAAGCAGCCCCACTGCTAATTATGCCTAACTTCAACCTTGAAACTGGAAAGATACGAGGAACATATGGCCATCGGATGAAGTTATCGGGTTTACCAGACGGGGTCATTGCTTCTCAACGAGCTCTTTCCGACTTCCCCGTCGCAAAGTATGCTATTATTCTTCTTTAAGCAACTTCTGCCTGCCATTCTCAAAGTCCTCACCTACTCAGTATTTCCTGAAGGTACGACCATCTGCGGCTGCTGCACCGTCACTGGGCCCCCGCTTGTAAATCCTCCCTGGCGCTCGCGTGGCTTTGTCCCAGCTCGCCAACATGTACGAAGGTTGGGAACTTAACTATCCGGACCAGAAAAAGTAACTCGGCTTACATAGCACTGTATCCATCTCAATCGAGTAATACAGTACAATTCTGTAAATTTTGTCTAATTAGGAAAGGGAGTTTTCAACATCTTCCTCTAAGTATTCCACCCAATCTTCCGCGCTTTTTTCAACGCCTTCTTCCACGCTCGGAATGGCAGGAAAACAAGGCTTTGATTGACCCAGAATAGCTTCAATGTCCGAAGAAATATATTCTCTTTCCTGGTTCGTTAATTCGGGTGGGGCACTTCCCTCTACTATATAGATTGTTGCCACGCAAATAAAGCACCCATTGGATGTTGTTAGGCAGCCGTTCCACAAGCTTCTGTAGCTTTTCCTGGGGAAGCCCTGCCCAAGCCGCCTTCCAAATTGATCGAAGCTTCGAGCGCAGAACCTTCTTTGTTATAAAGCATTTAAGCATGAACCATGCAGGCTCAATAGGGGATAGATGGGGTGAGTTAGGCGGCCAGTCAACGGTTTGGAAGCCACGCTGCTTCCAGAGCTCTTTGTTACGCCATTGTGCATGCGGAGAAGCGTTATCTTCTTGAGCCAGCCAATCGTTGCATGGCAGGTTTTCTAGAAAGGGGAAAAACAGAGGCAATAATACCTCGTGTTTATAACGCAATGCATCAATACCGCCTTTGCCGTTGCGCACCCACTTTCCATTGGCCTTCGTGAACTTCCATGCAGGCTTCTTCCGGGGGGCTTCCTCTTGAGATTCAAGCGCCGCATGCTATTGTTTATCTCCCACTGTTCTCGAAGCCGAGCCTCGTTCTCTTCGTTCCACAAGGTCACTTCGGCATTATATGCCTTCGTCTGTGCCGCAGTCTCATTGGCCCATATATAACAAGGGCCTTTGTGATCGTATGCAAAGCAGGCCCAGAACATAAACTCCTTGCCTTTCCAACGTTGCCGCACACAATGCTGAGAATACGCTTCCCTGGGCAGGCGCCACACACGCCGTTTTCCCCGCATTGAGCCAAGGATAAAAGAGGTCTCATCGCTCCAAACAACTTTCTTCCACTGTTCTAAAGTCTAGTCTTTATGTTCCCAGGCGAACTAGAGCCTTCTGATTCGTTGGAGCTTATTAAGCCCTGGCTTTGTTGTGTGCTTGACAATCGAGTAGCCTGTCTTTTTGAGCCAACGCCATAGGGTCATATAAATGAAATGAGCTGTGTTCCATAAACCTTCTGGACTGCCTCAGCTAGCTGTGATAGGCTATATTGCCTCGTGGTACTATTTCGAGTTAAGGTTGAAATAACTTTCTTTCCAACGGCTTCATTGACCAGTTTGGGCCTGCCGCAGCGTGGCTTATTGGTCAAATAATCCTGCAATACAGGCATGCCACGCTCAAAGCCACGCATTTTGGCCTTTTTAAGAAGGTCAAAGAAGGTGCTTTTCTTGATCCCAGTCCGCTCGATGATCTGATTGGTCGGAAGGCCCCGATTCCAAAGTTCTAGAGCAATGCCTCTTATCGCTAATGTATGCTCGATTGGGCCAGCTTTGGCAGCCGTTTCAGCCGTTGTCTCCTTACTGGTCGAATGAACCTCTTCATCTTCAGGGTTGGAGGCAGAGGCAGCAGAGAGGCAGAAAGTCGTTGCCTGAGGTCAGCGGCTTCATCAGCAGCTCGGGCGCTCTGATTGGTCGGCTGGTAGGCTGGAAGTTCATATCTCTCGTCGGTCGGGATACCAGTACGTCGGTTTCCTCGCTCTTGAGCTCTAGTCTGCACCATTTTGGTTGGTCTTGACTCAATCTGATGATTTACGTTTGTAGGGGTATCCTGCCATACAAATTAGTAGGGAAAGAGCTTTCTAAGCATTGTAGGTCAAATACAGTGCCTAATTTCATAAAATTTTATTTAACACTGTAATAGTGGGCCAAATGACATTTTCTGGTCCGGATAGTTAAGTTCCCAACCTTCGTACCTCGCTCCTCTACCCCCCCTCCTCACGGAGTCTTCTGTGTTACGCTCCACGTGGGGCCTGCGTGTGCTGCTCCTCATCGACTTCGATTCGGCTCTGCCATGAACGAGCTGGGGCCCCAGAATTTGCTCCGAGTTGTCTGGCTTGCATAACAACGTCGGGACCGGCATTGGGGCAACGATGAGATTCCCGTCTCTCTCCGGCGTCGGCCTTGCAGCATTCAAAAAGGACATCCAATGCCACAGTGAGCCACGCTCTGATTAATAGCCTTCATACGCCTTGAATACGCCTTGAAGGAGAAGCAGTTGGCGCGGAAAATTTCCATTCCACTGCACGTAAAACATTATTACCTCATCTTCTAGCAGCGAGCACGAACTGCACTCACCATATATGCAATTATGCCGGCTTTTTCATTTTTTGGGCCTTTCGGGCTGGCGGGCACTAGCCCAGCGCCTTTGAGGCATGCTACCGGTGGGTGGGGCTGGGCTGACAGTGTTGTGACTCCTCAAGGTACTCGTCCTAATCCACGGTATCTGGCCTACGCTCAGCCCATCCGATGTTGAATCGAGAGCACCTCGCGCCCAGATTCCCCCCCTCCCCCACCTTGTTTCTGGCCGGCTTCGGGACCCAGCGATTATCCCTTGAAGGCGATTCTTTGTGTGCAGTTCCGGCCACTGCGCACCCAGACCTCTCGCCCCTGAAAGAACTGCCTGCGGACACGTCCGCATCTACCCTTGCGTGACGGCCTATCCCGAAAGGATATCGCTAGATATCCCCGTCGCCGTCGCAAATTCCGCGAACAGGTTCCATCCCTTCGGGCCCAGCAGCTCCTGCGTCAGCGCTCCTCCAGCCTGTCCGGCGGCTGTCAGTTGTTGTCTGCTAGTCATGCTCTTGTCGGTCGGCATGCGCTATTCCTGATTTGTCTCGCCGAATAGCCTTCGCCGCGCCCAGTGAGGTGTGACTCATGCGAAAGACGAGGCTGCACGACGATGGGGCTTCCAGCCATGTTACCGGCCTGGAGGACTGGGCGGGCCAGCCTCTTCAGCCTCCGTAGTCGATGAAATTGCCTTGAAAATGACCAATCGATGATGCGAGTAGCCGTCCTTGTCCACCTCCGCCGCTGCCAAGGGCCTACCTACGTCTCTCAGTTTGCAAGCAAGAGCAGGCGCAATAACGATACTCAACCCCGGCGACGCGCAGGTCTCGATCTGTTTGTCCCTGCATCTCGGCACAACGTAGGCGAGGTCCGCTACCGGCAGCGCCAAGATCGGCGTTTACTAACACTGCTATCACTGTCCCGAGGAGTCTGCTTGCTAGGCAATGGCAAGTGACGGTCACTAGAAAGGTACAAGTATCGCCGGGCTGTTGAAATAACGAACCGTTGCTTCTGTAAACTCGAGCCGCACTCGGATGGCCAATGTCATGTCGCCAACCACCCTTTCTGCCGTTTGCCGCCATGTCTACAAAGATGTAGGTGCTCTTGCCCAGCCCTTGTTGAAAGACCAATTCTGACCTGCCCACCGTTGTCCAGGTCTGTATCGTCAGGAGACTCGGGGCTGCGGTGTCATCCTTAGGCTCCGCCTCCGCTACAGTCGTACTTGCTCCAAGTCGGAGATAACATGCGTAGGCATCTCGAAATTTCCTACGGTATCATTGCTGGCTGGCGCGTCGTCGCCTCTCTCCGCCTTTGCCGTCTACGCCTCCGCGCATACGGCCGAGTCCTGGATCGACATATTCGATCTCGACTCGCAACGCGGAGTCATCAAGTCCTGCGGCTCGCATGCTATGCTGGCCCCGGACGGCAGCCTCGTTGCCTCGTTGCGCGCCTCGGCCGTGCAGTGAGGATCGAGCGCCGATCATCATCGTGGCCATGGTCTCTGGGTCTGCGACTCAGGTACGGGCAAGACGACGTTCGAGAGCCGACAGGCCATGACTGGGCCGATTGCCTGGAGCCGCGACGGCACCCGCGTAGCGGCGGGAGAGGCCTCCAATAGGCTGGGTGTGTGGGACGCGTGCTCATGGACCCGATTCGGCATGATGGCCGGCCACATCGATATAGCCTCACGCACGCCGCCTTTGCGCCCGACCTGACACTGGTGACGGCGTCAAGGGATGGTAACCGTACGCATCACAGACTCGCGCACACGTAAGACTCTCAACAAGCTCGAGATAGACGGGTCCCAGGCCAGAAACCCACGCGCCTTGGCAGTTTCTCTCGACGGCCAATCCGTACTCTGTCTGGGGCACCATGGTTCACATCTGGTTGCCGCGTACGGAACACGTGACGTCGGTTTGTCTGCGCTCGACGCGTCAGACAGAGGGCTGGCCGCAGTGTATATCAGCCCGATGCCGCTGGATGGCGTGCCGCACCGAGGACGGCTTCGACGTCATGGATCTGGTCACCGGCTGCATCGTGTGGGAAGAGCGGCATTCCGGCGAGCGTGCGCAGGCCTTGGTTACATCAGCGCCTTTTCGGCAGATGACAAAGCCTTGATACTAGGCAGAATGGACGGCGTCGTCGAGATTTGGGACATGGAAGAAATACAGGAGTAATGGGGCCTTTTTGCGTCGCATGTGTCTTGTTACTGCACAGCAAAAAGAGCAAGGCCCATGTGCGCCGGGGAACCGGTTGTTGAAGAAACGATGGATTCGCGGGCCGCGTCTGCGGCTTCCTCCCCATGGGCGACTCGGGCCCGAGCTTTGGCGATCTCGGTCGACCGGGCCGAGTCATTCGCCCGAGAGTGTAGGCGGCGACAGCCTGTAGCGTGTGGGTAGCAGCAGAGCATCATGGCAAGGCAATCTTTGAGCGAGCATGCCTGTTATTTCTCGGCGACGCGTCTCATGATAAGGGTGCGTGTGTGGAGGAACAGCGAGCACGAGGACCGACCGGCGGAAGCATGCCGAGCGGTCCTCCAGCTTCGCAGCCGGCGGGCCAGCTCGGAGGCCGCTCTCCTGGTCTGCGTCACCAATGCCGTCCACGCCCGGCGTGACAATTGTTTGTTTGACTTTGACGCACCTCGGACGAATGCCTGCCCGCGGCCAGTCGATCTGGCGAGAATAAAATCTCATTGCGGATGCGGTCATATTGAGAGGGGCAAGCGGCCGAACTATGGCGTCAACGGCGGCTAGGGCAAACTGTCATACACACAAGGGCCATGATTCCTGCTCTGGCCATTTGTCTACGTTTGTGAAACGGCAATGTGGTCCCCCTGACTCGGCTGGGTGCGCCCAGCTTTGACCGCGCTCTCAAACAGTCGCAAGGTCCGCCGCCCCCACGATGCTGCTCTCAGAATTGTCATATTTTTGTGTACCCCAGCGGAGATCGGATCTCAACCTGCATTTGAGCAAGTTCAATTGCAGGGTAGCTCATGAAAACTGGCAACTTTTGTCAACTCGTTGCCTTGCCTCCGCTCCGCGCAGAGTCTCTTCGGTCCCGGTGCCGTCGCCTTGCACGGCATCTCAGACCACGTCAATATTCCTCGAGTCCATCTCGTAGCGCTGCCAACCGAACTCCACGCCTCCCCGTAGTGGTTGATGTTGCGACTCCAGCTCCTTTGTCGCCGTCGGGCACGGCTCGTGCACCGTCAGTTGACTCTGCTTGCTTTGGCCAATCCCACCCAATGTGGGCTACGCAAGGTCGAACGCCTCCTCCTTTGAGGGGGGGAGTGTGTGTGCTTCCGCCATGTCGAGCACATAGGGCCTGCTACCGATTGAGAATAGCCTCCCCTGCAATCTTGCCAACATGCCTCGGCGGGCGGCACATGCCATCTCCCGAATAGATCGGGAAAGTCGCCAAGCGCCCTGAATAGTAAGCATCAAACACGCCTGTCACGCTCCCGTGCTTGGACGAGGCACTCCGAGGAGAATGACAACAAAAGTGTATCAACAAGAGACATGGATAGGTCCACGCCGTGGCTTTGCTGTTCCTCCCATAGGTGCTCTCTTGTTGTCTAGTCGGTCGCCTCACGGCACCAGCTTGCGGCTCGTCTTCTTAGCCCGTCCACTGCGCCGCAAGAGATGGCCGGCATCCTCTCCCACGTCCGCCCTCGTCTTTGCCCTAGTAACTACCTCGTAATCTGCCGTCTGCTGCTTGGCTTGTTGAGCGACCTTGCGCTGTACTTTGATCGAAATGTCGTCAGTCTCCTTCCGATTCATTGGCCTGCGCCTCCGTACTTGACGCTCCTCTTGAGAACCCAGGAATCGGTGCACGGTTCGGTGGTCTAGTATGCGCTCATCCGTGTCCCATCGGCCAGCCTTTTCCGTCTTAGGCCAGATGTAGCCGTACAGTTTCGAGTGTCGCTCGCAGCGTGGGCATGCCGACCGGGTAAAGTAGGCGTTTTGTTGTACGAAATGGCTGCTGCAGTTGGCGCACTGAATCCATGCCATTTCAGGCTCCGACAGCAAGAGGGGCGTCAGCACGTAGTCCCCAGGCGTCCGTAGCCGGGCCGGCGGCGTCGTCTGCTTCATGAAATGGCGACCTTGACATTTCCTCCGTCGGACGCCTTTTTCTTTCCCGTTCTCGAATCTTCCGTCCGCTACTTGGGGTGCTTGGCTATCCTCAATAATCTCGTCACTCATCGTTGCGACCACGATAGCCTTCAGCTCATCGTTCGGTAGCGGATTAAGAATGGCCGAGACCGTCATCGGGTCAGCAATCAACTCAGCCGACGAGCTGAGTCCGTTTAGCGCCGCAGGCCGGTCTTCGCAGAGGCTGTGTGGCGAGATCGGGGCCACATCGGTCAAGGTTATGTAGTCAACTGAATCGACATCTTCCTTTTTCAACACTTTGATCCCGCTCTCGGTATCGGCATCGCCATGCGGCTCGGGGCTCGCCCCGTCAGGCGACGTGACATCCGTGTCGACGGCATCGCCACCGCTGCAAGGGGTTGTTCTGTCGCTTACCGAGCCTCTGCTGGAGACGACGCATCGGGAGACGATGGAGCCTTCGGTCATCTTTTTGAGGCGTTTGGCCGGTGTCGCCTGTGGCGTCTCCGTGACATCGAGAGACCGCCTTCGTCCTCTGGGTGAGGAAGCGTTGAGACTCTGGGTGTTTTCGGCGAGCGATTCCCCGAACTGGTTGAGACTCAATATCTTTTCCGTCCTCCTCGTCTTGTAGACGCGTGGTCGGATCATCGGCACCACCGACGCCGTTCTCGAGGCAGCGCCGACGCTGCTGCGGTCGCAAGGCCGTCGGCGCAATGAATAGCTTTCAGTTTTGTCTGCTTCCAACTCCTGTTCTGTGCCCTCGATGCTGTCCTTAACGGCTGTGCCGGTGCCGGGTTCTGGGGCCCAGCCGTTGGAACAACTTTTTTCGCACGTGCGACACAAGCATTCGCAATTATTTTCGCCGAAGTAATTCTCACCATACGACACGGTAATTTCCTCACCAGTGTGGATGGGTCTGGTGGCGATAATCTCGATGCCTGCCTGGCCTGTCGTCATGAGCTTTGCGTTGGCCCTACAGTCATGGTTGGCAAAGCGAGCGGGCCCCATGAAGAGGCTGGTGCACTTGTTGCGTGAGCTCACGACGATGCTAAAGTCTTTTTTCCGTCCAGCAATATCTTTTTCTTCCTCAGGCGTAATATTGACCTGGATGCCGGACAGATAGCGAATCGTCTCGTTGCGTCTGATCGGTCTTCTAGCCATGATGCAAGCCTCATGAGTGAAAATAGTGTATATGTTGGTCGAGCCGACCTCCCAGGGGCAATCGGGCAGGTAGATGTGCAGATAGCGCAGCAGGTGGCGGCGAAAGTCTTGACGTTCTTGATCAGTTCGAAGGCCGTCGTGAAATTGTCGCAGGCCATCCGTCTTCAGCAGCTTGCGCTCGGCGCCTTCCACGTCTTTGTTGATAACAACATCCTCCTGCACGATCTTGGTGATGACATTCTCATGCACGCCTCGAGAAGGACGATAAGACGAGCGATTCTTAGGGACGCTTGTCCAGTAGAACACCTTTGTAACCAATTCGTCAACCACCCGGGAGATAAGAAGCGAGCCGCTTCCAGTCCGTCCGAACCACTTACATGGTCCACGAGCACGTCGGTCAAGATGTCGTCGTAGGCAGCAAGTTGAGCCAGTGTCAGACGTTGTCTTCTGGCATGTAGCGCCTTTCTCGGGGCGGGCATGGCTGCAGTAAAGCCGTCCGAGTCCTGTCGCCAGTCAGTCTCGAATGGGGTAGTAAGAGAAGCGCGTTTGGCCGGGTACGAAAGCGCATGGGCGACAGGTTCTTCAAGGGCACCCGTTCTGCCTGCAGTCACTTCATCGAGGCCTCAGGCGAGCAAGTTTCGCGTCAGATCAGCGTTTCCACGCTTCGACGAGAGGTCGCAAAACGAGTGAGATTGTGCGTGCGATTTAGCAGGAGAGGCTCATGGCCAGCTTTTCATGCTTCAGTCGCCGAGAGGAGCGATGGTAAAAAAATAGCGATCCAGGGCCAAAGGGCGTGAACGCCGGCCTAAGAGAGTACAGCAAAAGCGAGTCGGAAGGTATGCCAAAAAAACCATCTGTGACACCCCGTGATGAGAGAAATTGGACGACGAGTGGGGGGTTGAGTGTTTCAAGACTGGCACGTGCGAGAAGGGGAGCGAACTGGAGCCGGAGGAGCAGTAGTAGGCGGTTGGGAGGCAAGCCAGGAACGGGTAAACGTGCGATTGCTATGACTACAGAGAGGCCCTTGATGGCCTTGATCATTACCCTTTGTGTACGAAGTACTTCGTAGTTGGTTATTTGATCCGCGCGTAACCTTGGAAGCCCCATCGAATCAGAGCAAAGGAGACCCTTCTAGTGGTTGGCGGGCTAGAGGATCAGCCTCTCTCCAGCCTCCCGCCCCCTTTATTTTAATGAATCATCATCAGATCGTCGCACTCACTGTAACTTGCGAACTCTGCCGCCCGACCGACAGAGCCGGCCGCCAGGTACTTGTATCGTGTGACCACCACTTGCCGGCAGCCTTTTGATCACGTGAGGCCATCGGCCTGAACGTCACCTCATAGCATTGTGCTTTCCCAACACTCTTCCCTTGGGCACAACGAGGACTACACACCACACGGCTTCCGTGACGGGATTCCTGGGAGGGTTCCCCGTGGCTCCAACTTGCTCGTCTCGTGCAAGCGACTCATCCGCCACGAGCGAGCGGCTTCCCGCCCAGCCTGATTCGCCGCCCAGGCAACACCTTACCGGTCTGACTGCGCCGGAAGGCATTGCTCATGAACCCGACCTTTCCATGTTTTCTTCTTCGGGAGTTTTTCCTGGATTTTCACAATTCTTTTGACGGCTTGCGGGCGTCGGATGCGCCGAGCCTCGGGGGCCAGCCCGGGCTGAGGAGGAAGTGGAGAATTCCGGTCGGGAACATGGCGAAGAGGAAACGGCGGAAGCCACAAAAACACGCGTGCCCATGGCAGTACAGCGAATCTGGATCGGCTTGTCTCGACAGGGTCGAATCCTTCCTCAACTGTTCGGCTTTCAGCCGGTTGAACTGGGGGATGCGGTTTGCGCGTGCCCCTGTGTCGTTTGCCCGTTTGGGATGGCTCACGTGTATTTTCACGTGATGCACGAGCAGCGCAGCTCGGCGTCGGGGTGGTTGAACCGCTTGTGGTACTCGGCGAAGTCACCGTGCCCTGTCTGGGACGCATGCAGTCGGGCCAGAATCTTCCTGGGGATATTCGGCTCCGGCGGTACTTTACGTCGCATGTCGAGCCCCAGTTGCTTGTATCTTGATGGGCAGGCGTTCCGCCCACCAGTCGTCTACAAGCTCCTGGCACTTTGACCTGCACCACACTTCTTGGCGGCCGCGAAGGTCCAAAGCTTTGGCGGCTCCTTAGGGACGTCCTTGAGCGCATCCTTGGCGAACTGGTCGGCTCGCTCGTTTCCGGGATTTTGGAGTGGCCTGGGATCCAGGCTATTTCCACTCTCCCGGTCCGGAGGAGGGCGTGAATGTCGGCGACCGCTGACTGTGAGGACGTCGCCCAGCCCGACTTCAGCGCGTGGACCGCGGCCTGGTTGTCCAGCAGAAAGTGAATCCGCTCTGGGAACCGCGTCGTTAGGCGTAGCGCCACCTGTAGTCCACACAGGGCGCCCTGCACTTCGGCGTCGAAGACCTCGGCTCCGTGAAACGACCCGCTGTTGTCGGCAGCCAGCTCTGCAGCGGAGTTGGACCCGCCCCCGGTGAATACCTACGCCGAGCGTGTTGGCCCGTCGGAGGGGCCCGTCTGGGAAGACGCACACGGCATTGGGCCCCATGCCTGCAAACCACTCCTTGACAGGTCTCGTGGACTCGGCTAGACCAAAGCCGAGCGGAGATGAGCTTGGAGGACCTGTCGGAGGGGAGAGCGTGCCTGGACCTTCCGTGGTCCCGGGGAAGATGCTGGCAGTGCGGCGGATCCGCCCTGTGTGCCAGTCGGGGTACGTCAACCCTTTGGCTGTCGTCGCGTGGAGGCCAAGACGGGTCCAGGCCTCGACGGGACTCTCCTCGGCTCGCACGCGAAGCGGATGGCGGGTGTCTAGCCGACGGATCCTGGCGGCGGCCCGGAGACGGCGCTGTTCCAGGATGGTTGCCGTGGGGGGGATGCCGGCTTCCCTGTGAAGGACTATTTCTGGGATAGTCTTCCACACTGGAAGCGCCACTCAGATGGCGGCCTTGATAGTGCTGTCGAGCAGGTTCGCGTGCCAACCACATCCGGTCCCGACGGTGCCTCGCGCGGTTTCGCGGGTCTCCCCGCTCCACCACACTTCGGCGGACTGGAACGTGAGGCCGATGACGCACGCCTGCACTGTCCTGATCATGGGGCCGGGAGCTAGGAGCTACGCCTCATGTCACCGAGCCGAGCCGGCAAAAGTGCTGGACGAGACGCAGCCCCTTGCCTGCTCAATGCTCCACATGGCTCTTGAAGTTGAGCCTCGCGTCGAGCCACACTCCCAGCAGTTTAATGCACTCAGATGGCTGGATTATGCGACCGTTGGCGATTATGTAGGGAGGCTCGAGGTCGGCCATCGTGCGAGTCCCTCGAAAGAGGACGTACTCGGTCTTGTCTGGGTCGAAGGCAACCTCGTTCGCATGGCCCCATTGATGACTTGGTCAACCTCAGCCTGTGCTGCCTCCACGGCGTCCTGGACGGTGCTGCCGACTCCCAGGATAGCAATGTCGTCGGCATAGCCGAAGCGCCACTGCGATCCCAGTGCCTCTGCCATGCACAGCATGGACAGAACGGGCGAGAGCGGAGACCCAGAGGGGAGGCCGCGTTCGAGCGTTCGTTCAGGCGTATGGCCCCCGTGGTACCGAGCCCGGGCACGGTGGTTCCGCAGGAAGGCTGCGATCGGTGCGCGTAGCTGAAGGGGCCACCCTGGCTTGCGCACCCGCTGCAGGAGCCGGTTGTGCAGGATGCCGTCAAAGGCTCCCTGGACGTCCATGGTCACTAGAGCAGCCCGGTGCTTGCGCGCCAGGGCTATCTCTACGTCGTGGACCACGCAAGCGATAGGTCGCTGGCTGAGCGTCCACGGAGGGCGCCGAAATGCTGGGGGCCGAGAGCACGCCGGAAGTCAGGGCCTCTTGGGCGATGCGCCTCGCCACCAGCCGCTCCAGGCCCTTCCCGAGGCACGACAGCAACGCAATGGGCCGCCATCCCTTGGCCGTCGCAAGGTCCCTCTCCGGCTTGGGAAGCAGGATCACGTCGGCCAGCTAGAAGGTGCGAGGGAAGTGTGGCAATTCGAGGCACGCCTGGTGAAGGCGTCACACCGCGGGGCCCATTTTTGGCCAGGCCGCCCTCAAGAGCCGGACCGTGAACGCCATTGGCCCCTGGTGCGGTGTTGCCACACGCCTGGTGGTGTGTGTAGGGCAAGCCAGCAGCCGCAGGTTTTTTCTTTCCGCGAGGCAGTGTTGGTGGCCTGCCTACTGAGTTGAAAGACGGAACAAGAATGAGCCGTCAAAGTCGTAGAAAATTACTTACATCAGCCCCCTTTTTTTTGCTGGGTCAGTCAGGCGTCGTTGAGTCAGTGCGCTTCCCCGTGGTTTGAGAAACAATTGCGAGAGTGGCTACCGCTTAAGCCCCCCGGTATTAGTTACGGTACCTAGAGGAGGCGAACGAAATCCCCTGTTGAATGGCTTAGTTGTCCTCTCTTGTTATTTGAACTTGTAACGTTATTAATGAGTACCTGTCGGTAGGCTGTATACTGGATCCAGTGATACGGGTATTTGGTGAACAAGTTAATTCTCTGATTCTTCAAGTATATCCATAGGACCCCTTATCTGCCCATTTTATACAGGGGGTAGTTTTCCGTCAACCGCTTCCCTGTCAGTCAATTGTGGATTCACGCCACACTCAACTGTGGCACAGCGCCAGTTTTCCACGGAATATTTTGCAGTGAGGGTCTTTTCTGTTAAGGATAGGCGCTTTGGGAACAAGACGACCTACGATTCGATGTATTCAACGGCCGGGAAAGAGAAAAAACTCTGTGCGTTGTACGGAGTGCGCGCTACTTTCCATGGAATCGCCACGCCTTTGCCGGTGCACAAGGCTATCCTCTTGAGTGCGCGAAGGCGTAAACAGGCCACGGACAGAAGATACCGACCAATAAGAGCGCTTCATGACAGGAGTATAGTCCGCTAAGACCTCCTTTGTTAGGTGGGAGTTTCCTCCTTCTGCTAGCCGGCTTAGATAAGATCATACATAAAGTATTTTACGGGCAGTTTTTAGAGAAAAATACATTTGCGTCATCCACTCAGGTGGGGGTAACCCCCCTTAACATGGGAGGCCTTTGAGGACTGTACACTTATGTTCTAAAAATTTAGGCTGTAAGAAGAGTCCTCAAAGAGACTAAGTACAAAAAGCTACATAGCACTGGCTGCATTCTTTGCGAAAGAAATATTGACTGACAGTGCTAGCATTTCGCGCTGTATCTCATAGGAAGCTACGTACTACGGGATACTCGACTTCCCTTCGCGCACTCAAGAGCATAGCCTCGTGTGCGTCGGCAAAAGTATAGCAATGGCCCATGTTTCAAAATGCGGCGTGGAGAAAATTTTGCGCTGTGCCACATTGAGTGTGGCATGAATCCACAATTGGTTGACATAGTGGGAAGTGGTTGACGGATAACTACCACCAAAATTTATACTGTGCCACAGAAAGCGTGGCGTAGATCCACTATTAGTTGACATATAGTGGGAGGCGGTTGATGGATAACTACTTCGTAGCCCCCCCCAAAAAAAAAGCTCGCGGCCTGCCAACAAGCTGGGTCGCACGGCCATAGGCTGGCTGGCGCCCCTGACGAACGGACAGCATCACGACAAAGCGGGCTGCGAAGCTCTTGCTAGGATGATTCAGCTCAAGGTGAATTCGAATGCTTCGCCTCCGAAATTTTCGTGTTTTGCGCTGGCTGGCTGGCAGGCTGAATGGCAATGCCGCCCATCCTAGACAATCCTCAACTGCATCGACAACTCAGGCGCTGCCCTGGTCGAATGCGCCCTCGTCCTCGGCCAAAAGCGTCATGCTCGCATCGGTACATTCATCCGTGCTCACAGAAAAAATATCTTCGCTCACCCGCTCACTATCGCACGCGCAGGTGACCGTATCGTCGTCGTGGTCCAGGAACAGCGAAGCGCAAGCGCCTCAGGCATGGCCGGTCTCACGGCTACTTCCAAGGTCAAGCGCGGCGACATCCGCCACGCCGTTGTCGTCCGCACTCGCTACCCCTCCCAGCGTTGTGACGGTTCTGTCGTCAAATTCGCCGACAACGCTTGCGTGCTCCTCACTAAAGCCGGCGACCCCGTGGGCTCCCGCATCAACGGTGTCGTAGGCGCAGAGCTCAAGCAGAAAAAGTGGGGCAAGATTTTGTCCATGGCGCCCATGCAGGCCTGATACCGAGCAAGCAATGCTTCTCATATTCCCAAGGCATTTCGTGCCCATGCCCGACATACATCGTTCCTCGCGAACACCACCGGAGGGCATTGGCGAGGCATTGATGAACTGCGAGTCAAAAAGGCGGTCACACGCATGAGTGAAAGGATGATGAGTCATCATTATCTACGATTGAAGTTGACCACACTCGATGAATACAGCTTACGATACCATGGAGAAATCCTCGTTATCGATGCGTTACTATCCTAATTCTAGTCCGATGTGTTGGGTATTGGACTGCGTGAACTCGACTCTTTTCCCCCTCTGCCGTAAAACCAGATCTTCAGCGGCTCTCAGGCTGTCCGAGTCGTGTTCCGACAGCCAAGATGACGTGTCATCTGTACGTACGGTACAGGCCTTCATTCCACGGTGACCCGTTTTGGCTCTCCTGAACGCCGAGGAAAAGAGTAGAGTACAAGAATCCGAAAGCAAATCCTGTCGGCCGCCAACACCAGTCGTGGGCATTCTCAATGCGTCGTTATATGCCCCGAAACCCGAATTAGACCTTAGCCGCACGGCTTAGTCGAAAATGTGCCCGCATTCGCAGCACACATAGAACAGTTTCTATCCGTCCCCGTCTGGTTAGCAAATTTGGTCTCGTAGAAGTCTCCGTCATTTCCGATTTTTTCGATTGCCGAAAAGAAGATTCAACGTCACCTACAATGGCACTTTAAGCAAGTGGGTGCTTACCATGCCGGTTTCAGCGCTCCGTTGTTGGGATTGAAAGAAGACGGCCTCCTCGTAGTTACAACGAGGACAAGTCTTGGTCGAGCGAGGCAGCTGTACAAAGAGGGCCAGACCCAAAGTCAGCTGGGTTCATGCAAAGCGAACTAAAGTAGCGTTTTGTTCAAACAGGGAAAAAAACGAGGCACGGAAAAAGTTCAGTTCATGAGGACCTTGGAATCACCGTCTGTCCTCGAGCTCTTTGAATCCTTGGCTACCGAGTCGACTTGAGGAGATATCAAGAGTCGCCGCACTGCATGTTCAATCATTTCTGTTTATCTTGAGTTGTGAAACATGGCGAGGTCAATATCGTGTATTTCCAGTGAAAGGGAAGAGCTCCCGCTCCAGTAGGTTGTCAGCCGCAAGGTGACCGTTCAAAGTTGGACAGCCATTCAGCCGTGACTGGCGGTGGTTTTTGGATCTCCAGGCGTAGCATTGTAAATGGAGGCGAGGATTTTCGCAGCGGTGCAAACAGCCGGGTCAGTGATAGCATAAATCTCGTCCAGAACGGCAAATTCATTGGCCTGGGGCTCTTGATGGCCATCGGGCTCCTCGTCGTACTCGTCAAAGGGGTCCATGTTGGTTCCGCCAGCCATTCTGCGGATGACCTCAAGGATGCAAGGGTTGGTAGAGACAGAGACGCTCCCCCGATTGGCGAGAGTCAAGTACGGGACGGGGTGGTAACGGGTGTCGCAAATGATAATTGTACCACATATAAGGCAAGAGATGGGCAGAATCTCACTAACCGTTGAATCAGAGCCCACATCTTGGGTGACACCAGCCGTTTCCCCAGCCGAATTGTTCATCACATTGCGAAAGACGCAAGTAGAAGCAGCCTCCTCGGTGTATTGACACGTGCGGCAGGTAAACTGAAGCTTGTGAGCATCCTCGTCCTCTTTGGGGTACAGCATGTTCGAACATTCGGAGCAGAAGCGGAAGGTGATTTGTTCAAGCTTCTTATCTCCGGTAACATCAGACTGCGAGTTGACAGACTGCGGTGTCGCCATGATTTCGAGTCTGAAATTTCCCCCTTAATTTTTCTGCTTTGTTCCTTATTTCAAGAAAAAATTTATGTATTGTTATATTTCGTCTGCTTGTGACCTTTATATGGAGTCCGTACTTGAGGCCGCCGAGTATGGGAGTATGGAAGATGCTGACACGGGGGTGGAGCAGGAGTAGGGTTGCAAGGACAAGTATGTGCCGACGAAAAAAGGGAATGAGTGAGTAGGAAGTGAGACACCGGTGCTTTTTTAGCCTCGTTGATGCTGGTGACCTGGGTGAAGGAGGCGCGGTGACGTGGCAACGCGGGAAGCAGCTTATATTTCTGCTGTTGGCATATTCGCGGCGCGCGGATTGAGGGGGGGAAAAGGTAGGCGGAGGGCCGCCGAAGCCGGCTGTTAGTGAAAGAATTAAAATTTGAGCTTTTTAAGAAAGCCGAAGGTGGATGTGAGTGAGAGAGATTATGGAGGAAATCTGGATGGAGGAGAAGAGAAGGAAGAGAGGATGGCAGGAAAAGTGACGCAGTGGGATGGATATCTTAGTGTCAGCGGTTGGAAGCTGCCTGCAGTGGAGATCAATGAATTTGTTAGTCATCGATACGTACTATGACTGGGGTGCGAGTGGATGACAGGCTGTCTTTGCTTTCGCCACCCCCACTGACCTACATACAGTAGTAATCAGTTGATAGGCTTCGGTTTGTGTAGGTCAGGTCTACGATCATGGAGGCGCGGGACGTCGAAATGGCCGGCGTGAAACTTGCCAGTAAAAGAGTGACAGATTATGGCGTAGAAGCAAGGGCGCGCTTAGGTTTCTATGGCAAGGTGCGGCCCGGTCTAATATAACAACTGAATTTAGAATAGTTGCAGCTGGCCACTGGCAGCTGGCAGTGGTTCACGTGGCGGCAAATTCTGGCGTCGATCGATCCTTATACTGCGACTTCGTCTTGAGATACCCCTGCTTCTGGCGGCGCGTGTCTGCCCTGCCACTCACGTGTCTTTCGCCTGAAGCGCTTAAGAGGCAGATGGCGCGAAATGCTACCGAGTCGATTGTGAACCCTGCGCCTGTAGGGCTAAATCGAGCAGTCTGAGGGTAACCCGGGCGCAGGGTAGGCTCTCACCGCAGCGCTCAGAGATGCGCTAGGGAGGGTTGATTGCCGTCTGCATCGAGCCCGTGTGCCTGACGGCAGCCCTATGATCGCACCCTGTGGGCCACCCAGACATAAGCCCTGGCTGGCCTGATGGAACCCCCGCGCCCAGGAGCCGTCGCCCGGCCCACGCCGCGGACGTCATCTGGCACGGCTGATTTATATTTTCTCCGGCATGACCTTTCCTCGTTCCGCACGTCGACGCCGGTCTCCTCGCATTCTCTTCGTATCTTCATCGCATTGTTGCTCTTCGTCCCTCATGTCCCTGCGCTCTGGGTTACCCTTTCCAACCCTGTCCGCTCCCTAACGGCCCCTTGCCGACAGTGGCGAAACCTCGACCGAACCAACGACGCCGCAACAATCGCCTTTCCACTTGCCTTTCCCCAACACTCATCCTATCACGACTTTCGCTTCGCCGCCCACGCCGTTCGACATTGCGCGCTGCTCGTGCTCAACCGAAGTATCCTACTGCATCCGTACTTCTCATCCCGCTACCATCCCGTCCTTGGCCATGGTGAGCTTTCCCTGCTCCCGCGCTATGCCATAGTGCCCGTCATGCGCCCTATGACACGTCAATGCTCATACACTGCCCCTCCCCTCCTATAGGCTGATACCGGTCTTCCTCCGAACTGGGAGGTTCGCCATTCCAACTCCAAAAATCTCCCCTACTACTTCAACATACCCGAAAAGGTCTCGCGCTGGGAGCCTCCTCCGGGCACCGACACCGAAAAGCTCAAGCATTACATGGCCGCTAATCACAGCGCCGGCTCGCGCCCTGGTGCCGCCCCCGGCGTGCCCAAGGGCAAGATCCGCGCCGCCCATTTGCTCGTCAAGCACCGCGACAGCCGGCGACCCAGCAGTTGGAGGGAGGTTCGTGCCTGCATCTGCCAAGTGCTTTCTAGCTGGCCCCCCTCATGCTTCTTTACTGACCCTCCGGCTCTCCTAGTCGATCATTACTCGCTCCAAAAACGAGTCCATGGACGTCATTAAGGGTCATGAGAAAACCATCAAGTCGGGCGCTGTCTCTCTTGGAGACCTCGCCCCCGTCGAGTCCGACTGTTCGTCCGCTCGAAAGCGCGGCGACCTTGGCTATTTTGGCCGTGGCGAAATGCAGAAGGAGTTTGAAGAGGCCGCCTTTGCGCTCATGCCCGGTGAGATGAGCGGCGTGGTAGAGACGGCAAGTGGGTTGCATCTCATTGAAAGGTATGTCGCCAGCCCCCAAATTCCCGCTGTGCACGCACACGATAGCTCCACCACCATCGCTGACTCGTCATTGACTCCAAACGCACGCACAGGCTGGAATAGGCCACCTTTCACAGCAAAATAAATATGGGTGAGAGGACAAGAAACAACTACGGGATATGTTCACAAGGCGTGTTAGGAAAAAACAAAGAGCAAAAGCAGTCGATTAGCGCTCGCAGAAGGTAATTCTTACCGCTAAGCGTGAGGCCGTATCGCCTTAGGCACGCGTCATATGATGAGAAGGGAAATTTTAGAATCCCTGCCCGTGTTGATCTTCTTTCGTGTCGTATGTGATGGCGTCGGTGGCCTCTTTCTCGAGAGGACACGCATCGCCGTGGGCAACTGGTTATTCAAAGCGTAGTACAGATTATGGTGAATGCCCGCCACGACTTACGCTGGATTGTTTCTTTTGATGCCCACGACCTAGAAAACCATCCGGGCCATGCGGAGAAAAAGTCGTATCGAGACCCACCGCTTGAAAAGTCCCGCTCTTTTCTCTCGGAAAGGAGGTAGCAGGCCGAAGTGGCGCCCAGCGAACACGGTAGTTCGGCTGATACGGTCATTTGACTGACCAAGTCATAAAAATGGTTGAGAGAGGTGGGTAGAAGATGCTTCTAGATACCAACTAATACTATCAGCCGCTTTGCCCACTCTGTCTCGACGAAGAGGCCTAGTCAGACTGAGAAGTGCTAGAAAAGGGGAAATTGAGAATATAACACGTCGGAAAGTCATGACTGTAAGAACTGGAGGCTCGAAGAACGTTCACATACTCGATTACTAATCAGAGCAAGATGAAGCGGCAGCACTTGCTTCAGGGGAAGAAGAGCAGTGGCCATGGGGCTATCTTTGCGATCTTTAAAGAACTTGCCAGACAGACCGCCGCTTGACGGCTCAGCCAACCAGAAAAATATACGAAATAGCATTCAGAGCCTGTGGCAGGCCAGGTCACAGAAAGCAGAGGCATCATGTATAACAGCGCATCGGAAGATGTCAGGGCAACGGACGGGTCCAGGATGAAGTACGCCGAGACCCTACTACTGGAGGCGGCTCGAGACTACGGCATCAATGTGACGCGTAAGGAAGTGGAGAGCGCGCTTGACAGTGACGAAGACGGGCTCGCTTTTGCAGAATGGGTCACCAGCCACCTTCAACACGAGAACCTGGTGACAGTCGACGAGCTCGCGTTGTGAGGTTGCTCCATAACTTCCTATTGCGGGCGTGCCGACTTTTGTTAACCACGGCGCAACGCTCCCAGGTACTCGGCCTTGGATCGCAGCAGTACGGTCGACCGGCTAGCTGCCGCGCACGAACTGACCGAGGTACAGGCCGTCACGGAGGAGGACCTCAAGGTCGCCATCGACGAGCTTAGGCTGGCCACGGTCAAAATGTCGGCGCAGAACGAGTCCCTACGTCAGCAGCAGGCCGCTCTTTCAAGACTCATCAGCAATGAGACGGAGAAAGCAGCCCGGCGGCAGGAGCTGAACCGTGCACGACAGCGCAAGGCCGACGACGAGCAGTAGAAGCTTGCCACCGAGGTGCGTCTTTTGGGGCCCTGAGGACAACTCATCTGTGGAAACAAGAGAGCTGAGAGGGGTCCAGGTTGATGAGTTGTGGCATGACGTGCGTTTCCAGCTGAAGGAAGCAGAGAGCAGCAAAGCCAAGACGCGCTGCCTCACATCGACAGGCTTGTTGACGGCGCCCTCCGGGCTGATGACGTGCTGCTCGCCAACCTCCAAAAACTCGGCCGGGAGCTTCATCAAGCACCCTCGTGCGAGAGCGAGGCTGTCGACAGCCTAAGCGAAGCCTGCACGCGGTGCGCCCTCCGCTCGCGATGATCAGGTCTAGACTAAACGACGACAGGTTGGCCAAGGCCAATGCGCAGAGCGTCCGCTTGAGGCTCGACAAGGTGTACCTGTATGCTCTTTCAGCTGTTGAAGAATCCGAGCCCTCCAAAGCGACAACGGACGACGAAGTTCGGGTACTGCAAGATGAGATAGAATCGCTTTACTCGGAGATCCTGCCCGTCGCGCAGATTTTGGTGGACAAGCAGCATCTTGAGCCGGCCGTGCAATCCCTGACGGCAAATTCCGCACAGAGCCTGAATGGCACGGCTACGGCTCTCGGATACGTAGGAAGCCAGGCTGTCGGCCCCATGACAAAGAACCCTTGAAGTCTCCGCTGACGATGGCGCAGATGGACAAGTGTATGGAACATCTCTTGGATCGCGTGGCTAGCCTCCATGGAGCTCTTGAAAGGCACCAGTCGCATCAGAGAGCGGCGGCCGCATTAATATCGATAGCCAAAGCCGAGATTGCGGCTCCTATTGCCGCGGATGGCAAGCCAGAGGGGTCGGCGCGACCCCTGTCGTCGGTCCGCATACGGTCCGAATAGGGCCGCTCTGGTCATCGGCGCAGTGTGTCAGGAATGCAGGAGAAGCCAGAAGCCAGCAGTCGAGATCTTGCTTCGGAACCTATCCGTGTCGATTCCGGCGAGCGCCATGGAGGAGCCCAAGATGCAGACCGACTTTTTGGCTCGCACGGTGGCCGAACGGGTGCAGAGGGCCGCCGAGGTTGCGAGCGGTGCCCAGGAAAGCTTCGAGAGGAACGATATGGGCTAAGTGCGAGACGCCAAACTCGCAGTCCAGCTTGTGCGGGACAGCGTGCTGGCGGAAAGCCCGTTCGGCGAGGCGCGCCTGTGTCGGATGCAGACATGGAGGAGGCATCGATCCTGGTCCAGCACCAGGAGGTGGCCAAGGCCAGGGAGAAGCTGTGAAGGACTTGGAGCGGCTGGGAGTGGCCATAAGCAAAAGCGAGAGAACGGGACGAGCTGGTGCGGAGATTTGCTGATGACAAAGTCGGATCGGGAACGCATCGATAGCGCAGAGCGGTTCCACTCGGACGGTGACGACGCAGACGGAGCCGATGGGCTGATGGTTGGCGTGACGACAGCGCAACGTCGAGGCCCGTGGTCAGCCGTATTGCAAGGCCAATATAGCGTCAGAGCACACACAACAGCCGGGAGCTGGAGGACCATATGCCAGGCGGTAAAGCGGCAGCCATATAGCCCCGAAGCAAGCGCCGCGGGAACAGTGAAGAGGGCATCATTCGACAGCTCGATCGTGGCATGAACAGCAAAGCAAGAACGACAGCGCCAAAATGGAGCTCATCGGCAAGGCGGAGCACGCGCGCACGATGCGCCTCCTGGCCCTACCGCTCGTCCTCATGCTGGCCTCGTCGGCATCGGCAGGCCAGGCGCGGGCGGCGTTGACGGGCGGCGACGGACGCGGCCGCGGTAGCCGTCGCCGACGGCAGCCGCCCCGGCTTCTTCTTCCGCGGCGACTGGCGCGCGCCGGCCGTCATCTTCGGCTCGGGCTTCCGGCCGCAGGGCCGCAACGACGACTCGGGCTTGGTGGCACTGTCGCAGTCGAGCTCGGCGGCGCGGCAGTACGCCTTTGGACGCTCGTGGGCACCGGCGACGCTGAAGTGGCAGCCCGGGCGGCCGGACACGGGCTACGTCTACCTGGTAGCGCCCAACGGCCTGCCGGTCAGCTTCTTGGTGCCACGCTTCGAGTCCGCGGACCAGGTCACGCAGCGCAACCACGAGTTTGCCGTGCCAGGCCGCATCCCGCCGGCGTCCATCGTCGGCGCATATGAGCTGAGGCCGGGGGCGCGGCGACGGCGCGGCCCCGACGCGCTGGATCGCCAACCACGACTATGCCTTCGACCCGACGCACTTGCCGTGGTTCGGCGCCGCTGGCGGTTGAGGCGCGGCCCGGACGCCCGCCTCCGAAACGACCGTCGCCGCCGCCGCCGCCCGAAGCCGATGTCCGGTCCCGGCGCCCGCCGCCGAAGCCAGCCGCAGCGATGCCGCCACCACCGAGGATGGCCTTGAAGCTCTTTTTCTGCTTCCTGGGTCAGCGCGCCCAACAGACCAGACGTGACGCGGTGGAAATTTTGGACTCGGGTGCACAACAAGCTGTTTCAGTGCCCAGCCGGCCGAGGGCAATGAAGCATGGTGGACGAGCGTGTGAAGGCTCCTTTACCAACCGACGCGCAGCATTTCGAAATGGACTCTCAATCAGTCTTCACAATCTCTCCCTGCTGCTTTCGCTTCCCGTGACCTCGTGAGTCTATGGCCCTGGGCTCCAACATGGCCCCGAGACAACGGCCAATGCCGCCGCCACGGACGGTGCCTTGGCGTTGTCTCGTTTGCCGACCGGACGACACAACCGGGGGGAAGGTAAGCGACGGGCCTGGTTCTGTGCTCGGGCCTCGCCTGCCCTGCGCGCGCTATCCGACGTCGCAATGCGCTCGGCCTGCCTCCCTATCCGCCATGCCGTCATCGCGATCCGTAGCCGTAGCAACGACTAACCCGTCACGCTGCCACCTCCGGGGCCCCGCGATGCGACCCTGCCAGTGGCTTGCTGGTCTTGCAGACGGCCGCGCCTCATGTTCCGTCAGTCAAAACGCAAGCCTCCGGCGACTTTGCCGGCACTGACTCGCCTGCCGGGCGCCTGACCTTTCCCGTCTCACAATGGGCTCCGGATACCATGTGTCTGATATGTCACTAGCCTTTGCCTGCACTTGGACCTTGAGGTCATCAAAATAGACCATCCAAGCCTGATCGCCCTACCGGCTTTTCATCGCATGAGACTTTCTTGAGCGGATGCGTAACAGCCAATCCCAACAGGTAGGAGCAATCTGGCTGGTATCGGAGGCCCGTGAGCCTGGCGGCTTTGTTATATAGCCAAAACAACGACACCATTTCTCCTCGTGCCGGAGCCATCGTCGGTGTGTCGGCTTGTTCTGCAGTGCTAATTTCTCTCCTCAGACGGGTTTGTCCGTGGTACTTGCTCGTATTAATTTTGATTCTACGACTTGGAGTCGTTTGTTCGTTTCTTCCCACCATCTGCTTTCACCTGGAGTCGGGTATTGCCCTCGTTACCGGCGTCTGACCCTAGTTCATCGGAACGCCTTTTTGCCACGTCCGATACCCACCGGTTGGTGGCTCACTAATAATCATGGTTCGCGTCGCCGCCGCCACGGCTTTTATCTGTAAGACGCGCCCGGACAGTTGGACGTTATCGAGTAGAGCGGCGCACTCGGACTGACATGAGGCCCCTATCTAGTTGCCGTGTCGATTGCCGCTTCAGTCAACCATGTCGAAGACGGGAGTCTTGTCCGGAGGATTTACAGGCACAAGCTTGCGCGCCGATGCACAGAGCCAGGCGATCCCAACTGCGAGATTCCCATTGCCGATGGCATTCTCGGCTCCATGAGATTGGAGGAAGCCGACAGTGCAGTAAGCCGGGCCAAGGCGCAGAGCGCGTCCAGCGGCAGACGCAATCGGTGCAGGCGCAGTTGCCGAAAAGGCGGAAAAAGAAAGCGAAGCCGGCGAGGGAAAAGAAGAAGCAAGCAAAGGAGCCGTGGAGGTTGGTAGAGGCGCAGCCAGGGGAAACGGGACAGCTCCCGCCGGCTCGAATAGAGGAAGATCACAATCCTTCGGAGGCAAAGCTAAAGGAGGCAGACCAGACGGCCGAAGAGAAGGCAAAGAAGGTGGCAAAGAAGGCAAAGAAGGCGGCAAAGAGGGAGAAGGAGAGGAAGACGAAGACGAAGGCGCCAAAGAATCACTGGAGAAGATAGAGGAGGAGCATGAAAAAAACCATAGAAAAGGCCCGAGAGAAGGAACAGGCTTATCAAAGAGGCCGAGGAGAAGCTCAGAGAACAGACTGAGAAGGACGGCAAGGGCGGCGAGGGCGGCGAGGGCGGCGAAGGTGGCGAAAGGGACAAGAAAGGAGAAAAAGGGGAGAAAGGAGAAAAGGGGGAGAAAGAAGAGGGCAGAGAGCAGGAGGGTTACAAGGGGAAGAAAAGTGGTCTGAAGGGCGAGAAGGGCGAGAAGGGCGAGAAAGGCGGCAAGGAGGAGGACCAGGAGTGCGACGAAGAGGAAGAAGGCGACGAGCGCGAGGGCAATAGAAAAGAGGGCGAGGACCAGTCCAAGGGCCGAGGCTCGCGGGCGGGCAAGCCCAGCGACAGCCGAGGCGAGGCCAGCAAAACGGGCGGCGCTGGACCGACGCCCGGCGAGGCTACGGGTTCTGCCTCGGCCGCCGAGACGGTTCCGGCACCCGAGGCGGCACCGACACCCGAGGCCGGAGCAGAGGCCCCAAAGCGAGTGCGTCGCGCCTTTGTTGCCTAATCATCATAGCATTATCAGCGCTCACGTATAATGCATATACACGCGCACATGTCACCCCCGCCCCCCGCAAGCACTTGAGATCGGCCTCCCTCGCTCAGCCGCCGCACGGCTTCACTCGCTACACCTTGTTCACGGAGAATACATTGTGTTATCAATGTAGGCATTGCTTTCTCTCTTGTGCCTTGCTCTTACTTCCCTCACATGATAACAAGGAGGTCCTAAGAGGTGGGCCTGGACTGGCTTGACGGCTCAGCAACTCCTTTGCTTATGCAAACTCTCGTCTTTCGAAAAAAGAAGAGAAAAAAATAAAACATAGCCAAACTCCGTTTACTGGTCAGTCGTTCGCTGGCCCTCTCATCCTCGTTGGTCCCATGGAGCGTGTCTCGGACATGTAAATGCCATCTTCCCTTGGTCCAGTCCCGCTCATCATGCTGGTGAGCCTTTTGCTGCGCGTTCAAGCTCGCGCGTCGTCGTTCATCGTATGCAAGGTTGCTTTCCTTGGCCAGTCGTCGCCGGGACCGTCATTGCCGCTTCATAGCTCGTCACCTTCGTAGCCATCGACACCCGGCAGCCGGATTTGCGGGGGTAAGGGACCGTCGCGCGATCCCGACATCGTATCGGAACCCATGGGTGGGTCCGCGTAGCCCGCAGACTCGCCGGGGTCCGACGCGGCTCCGTTGTGCTGCTTCTGCTGGGGCTTGTCCCGCTCTGCGATGATGCCCACCTTGTCCGCGTCGCGCAAATTCGTCGTGGCCGCGGCCGGGGCGCCGGAGCTGCGGATACTGCCGACCGACGCCCGGTTAGCCTCTCCGCCCGGCTCGGTCAGGGCGGCCGGGTTGAAATCGCGGATGGTGAACTGGGCCAACGTCCGTAGCTTGCGCGTCACCCAACCGGCCAAGATCTTTCTGCGCTGCTTCTCGCCGAGCCTGGAGCGAGGGAAGTCTCCCTTGCTCACAAAGGCCACGATGTCGACCATGATCTGGTGCTCATTGAGGATGGCGTTGACGACGACGGGCACAATCGATGCCAGATAGGGCTTGCGGCTGACCTCCACGAGGACAACGACGAGACCGCCTGCCTGGAAGACGGCGCTGTGCGCGGTAGAGGGGAGGAGGAAGGAGGCAGATCATGTCAGTCCAAGGATCGGGGCGGGAACAAAGCAGGGGAAAGGGGGGAGCGGGCAAAGGAAAGCATGCAAGGCAGAGAAAAGCGAGCAGACGTACCATCCGCCCGGCACGATGTTCCGGTGGCTGCGTTCGACCGAGGTCTCGATGTCCATGGGGAAGTGGCTCAGGCCGTTGATCTCAAAGGTCTCGCCGATACTGCCGAGGACGAAGAGCACCTGCATATCGACGAGGGCGCCGCCCGGTCCGATGGGCCGGCTCACGTTGTGCAGGAAGCCGAGGTCTCCGGTGCGGACGTAGGCGACGCCGGGGTCGCCGTCGGCGGTGCGGCCGTCGAAACGCTCGGTATCGAAGGCGTCCTTGGAGCCGTAGAGCGACTTGACGCAGGCCTCGGAGTCGACCCAGATCTCGCCGTACTCGCCGTCATAGCAGTGCAGGTGACTCTCCGGATTTACAATGGCAATCTGCGTCGACACCGGCACCATGCCCGAGTCCTGGACCAGCAGGGCCTGCGGGTCAACGTCCGGGTCGACGGGCACGACGAGGCCGCGGCGCAGGGCCTTGGGGTCGAGCCACAGCTCGATGGGCTCGATGCACATATAGGAGCGCGAGGCGATCATGGGGTTGAGGACGTGGGCGTAGACGGTGTTGATGGCGGTGCGGTCGAGGCCGACGGCGGCAAAGTGAAGGCGCACTTTTGGAAGACGTCGACGCGCGGGCGGCCGTCGGCGGTGATCATCATATTCTTGAGCTCGTGTAGGGCGAAGCCCTTGGCAGGCATGGCGGCCATGGCGTGGTCGAGCATCTGGGGCGTGGCGTATGTGTCCTTGATCTTGTAGCGCGACAGGGTGACGAAAAGCGACATGGGGCTCTGGGCGAACTCGACGGGTGACAGCAGGTAGGTCGGGGTGCCGATGTAGATGCCCATGAGGCAGGTGTGGATGAAGCCGAGGCCGGTGGTGCTGCGGACGCAGCCGAGGACGGGGCGCGAGCTCATCATCTGGCACGTCTCCTTCTGGACCTTGCACATGCCCATGATGGTGTCGTGGCCCAGCTGGACGGCGATGCGGCGCTGGTCGGGGGTCCAGTAGGTCCAGATGACGGCCGGGTAGCCGGGCCGCAGCCAGGCCGGGTCCATGGTCAGGCCCAGGTCGCGCAGGCCGCTGCTCTGCTTGGGCGGCTTGGATGTGTTGAAGAGGCTGGGCATGGCGATCTTGAGGATGTGGGCCGACTGCTTGATGTGGCTGGCCACGGGCTTGAGCTTGAGCAGGTGGTCGACGTCCTGGTTAACGACGACGGCCTTGACGGCATAGTCGGCGACGAGGTGCAGGAAGGCCGGCACGTCCTCGTGCAGCCGGTTCTGGTCCAGCGGCGCCAGGGGGATGACGACAGCGCCGAGGCTGAGGCAGGCGTGGACGACGAAAACGAAGTCGTCCGAGTGCGTGTACATGGCCACCACGTGATCGCCGGGCCGCAGCTTGGCCTTGTTGCGCAGGTACATGGCGACGGAGGCGACGCGGGCATCGAGCTTGCGCCAGCTGACGCCCTTGCCCTCGCGGCCGCGGCCGTCGATGGTGCAGTAGGCCAGCTCGTCGGGCTGGCGTGCGACGCGCCACTGCACCAGGTCGCTAATGCAGCCGAAGTTGTTGAGCGGCGTGGCCATGCGGTCGTCCATGACCA
>KN173741.1:542913-591876 GCA_000758425.1 Nilaparvata lugens yeast-like symbiont | reverse complement strand
GCAGCCACCGGTCCGCCAGCACCTCGTGGAACTCGCCGTCCACCGTCAGCGTGTCGATCAGGCACAGCTTTACCGCCTGGAAGTTGGGCTCCGTCCCCTTCTTGAAGTTTCGCGTCGTCATCGGGTCCGACTGGTAATTGTACGCCGCCCGCTTGAGCCCCGGGTAGTCGGCCACCATGATGGTTGCCTTGTACTTGGTAATCAGGTGTGCGTACAGCCCTGCCACGTCCACCGCCCGGTTGTCGAACCAGACTGTCGTGTGGCCGCCGTAGATGGTCAACAGCACCGCCAGGATCATGCCGATACCCTGCCGCGGGTCCAGATACGAGAGCAGTATCTCGCCCCCGCCTCCGCTCCCTATCAGCCGCCCGTTCTTGTCCCTCAGCGTCTGGTCGAATGTGTCCCCCGGCATGTTGCGTGGCACCGTGCTGATGATGGCGCTCAGGCAGACCATTTGATGCATGATGGTCCGGTGGCTGAGCACCGACCCCCTGACGTCGCCCGTCGGCGCCCGCGAAAACTCAATGTAGGCCAGGTCCGGCACCGACAGCGCCGCCACCTCTTCCTTCTTCTTGGCGTGGTAGCTTCCAAATTCGTTCGTCTTCCACCACTCGACGCCCTTGGGCCACGTGAGCTTATGCGCCGTGATATCCCTCTGGAAGACCTTGAGGTTGTTGTCCGTCGTCAGCGCCAGGTGCGCCTGTGTCGACGTCAGGATGTAGTTGAGCCGTTGATAGTCTTGCAGGTCGTTGATCGGCACCGCCACGACGCCCGCGATGAAGCAGCCCATGAGCGCGATGGCAAAGTCAATCACTTCGCTGTCGCGGTAGACGAGCGCCACTCGATCACCCCGGTAAAGCGAACTCTTGTCCCTTATCACCTGAGCCACCTTTTCCGCCCGAGACGCAAGCTTGTCCCATGTAATGGATGCAATTTCCTTGCCCTTGCCGTCCAGCACCCAGTAGGCCGGTACCTTGGCCGTCGTTCGCGCGCGATACCGCAGCACCGCGGCAATTTTTTCGAAGCCCGACATGGCCGTATTGCTGTCGTGCGGGTCGTAGATTGCAAACGGCACCTCTCGTGGCTCCAGTGGTAGCTGGTACTCGAGCACTTCGGGTGGCGGAAGGTCGTTGGCCGTCAGCATGGACGGCGCCATGGCTGCAGTTGGCGAGAAGGCATCGCTGGATGAGTATCGATGTGGCAGGTCACGGTCACCTGACGGCTGATGCTCGTACTGATGCTGCGGCGCAAAGTCGGAGAAGTAGTGGAATGAGTCCAGTATTTTCGCTGTCCTGGAATCATAATGCTGCTGCAGGCCGTCGGCATAGGCACCCTGCTGGTCAGGGTTGAAAACATAGTCCCCCGATACCATAGTGCCACTTCTGGTCGGCCTTTCGCTGCCCGGCGTCAAGAACAGCGAATCGCGCTGCATTACCATCGGCTGCTCGGCGATGGGACCGCCGGGCCGCAAGAGTCCGGCAGGATTCGAGTCGGATGCATTGTCCACTGGACTGTATGGCGTATCGGATTGATGGACAGGCGAGATGGGGTTATTCGGGTCCGATTCGTGCCCATTCATTGATTCATAGGCGCTCGCTCGCTGATCATGGCTCGATCCGTGTATCGAGCTGTCGGGAGAGTGTATACGCAGGCCCGATCGAGAGCCCGTCGCCATCGCAAGACTTTGGCCAGACTGGCCCCAATGCTGTGATAACAGTATGGTCCGTCGTTTCTGGTAGCTACAAGTACATCACCTATCAGCAACTTCCGTGTCCCATATACTGATGCACTTAGAAGCATGTCGCAGTCGCCAACTTCGCTGACGATTGTGGCAAGAGAGATCGCCCGTAACGCCGGCCTTTGAAAGCTTACCCCTTCTCCGTGATGTCTCCCTCCTGCGCATGGTAGATGACAATCAGCCCAGTTCAGCTTCCAGAATTCATTGGTCAAGTGGCAACAGGGAGTCATTGTTGCCACTGAAGTTTCTCGGACTGGAAATGCGTGCTATGCGAGGAGCGGCGCGACCTACATCCAATTCGCGCTGCAGCTCGTCGAGCCTGGCCTGGAGGTCAGGGTTGATGTTGTCCATGGTGGTATATGTTTGACTGGCTTCGATATCTAGACAGAAGTCTTTAAAAATTTTAACTCAGCCATACTCAGTCAGCGACAACGCAGTATCGCGGCTTCGGGCCAGCGACGATGTGGTGACGTAGTGCCTTTTCGAGCGTAGGCTGAGGTAGGAGAGGGCCGATAACGGAGGAGACGGCGAATAAGACGGCGAAGGAGGCAAAGCTGCAGATGAATGTCGGCAAGAAGAGATGATAGATAGCGCAATGGACAGCTGGATCCATGCGCCTGCGCTCGGCCAGCTAGAGGATGAGTGGATTAGGGCAGGAGAGTAGAGGGTGAGGGGGATTCGCAAGGCTGACAAGGTTGGCGAGAAGTGACGGGTGGCTTGTGCTTGTTGCTGACTGTTGCTTGTATTACCTCATGGCCAGGAAGAGGCTGGGAGACTCCACCAAGCTACCTTACACTTGGCGCTCTTTGTTCCTGCGAGGCAGCGAGAAAGCCGTGATAGCATGTAGAAGCAATTCTTCACGCAACCGCGTCTGTGCCCCTTTCAGGGAGACGCAGATCAAAATTTTCCACCGCGACTGTGTCAATGAAAGGCAACTGCATCAACAAAAACAGGTGGATGCCACCCTCCATGGGAGCCTCCACGTGTTAATCGCCGTTAGCCTCTCAGCGGCTCAGCTGTATTCTTCGACCCATCTTGTGGGCCATTTTTCATTCCATGACCTGGTCAACCGAGCGCCCAACCATTCATAAGCTTTTTGATCTGGGCTCGCCAGCTCTTTGAACCGTCCAAACGCGCTGACTGTTCCCCTCCTTTGTGGTAAGGGCTTGCTCCCACCGTTGTAGTCCCAAAATAGACGTCGAGTTCCGACAACTAGGCAGCCGAAGACACTTTTCGTAGCTGCTGGCCTGCTTTTGATCTCTTGTAACCACTACCCGCAAGTTTCGAGACCCCCAATGGTAGTCCTTTCACTTTACTATCGCCATCCATCACCTGGTTGAAGGAAGCCGGCACCTCTATGCCGCGTACCTTAGTCAGCCATGGCCACCCTAGAGTTCGAGGCTGGGATTTTTATTAAGCTTTTCAAAACAAAATCTTGTTTTCGCAAAGTTGACGATTTGCCGCCGATAAAACCTTTCCTGGAATATTTAACCATGAGGTGAACTTGACATAAAAAATTGACTCCGCTTCAAACAAACGACCACCGGTAATATGTGCAAGCCATGATGTGCTGTTCATGCTGGAGAAATCCCACCACAACATGACGCTGCAGCCTTATAGGCATATGCTTCAGCCTGAGCCCGCGGCTCTCACACTAACGCCATGAAGACGTGCCAACTGTGCACGGGCGCAAGGCGGTCGACTCAGCCGTAGACCATTGTACAAAGGTCTATGTGCAAAAAATTACCCACTCATTTCCGAGGCTACATGTGATGAGACGAGAAAAATCACAGACCTGTTCTGAAAGTTCATGTCGAAGCAACTTGCACTGAGCTCTCCTGATTAGCCACCGGTTTCTCATACCTCTTCTTATCTCCCCTCTCCTGCCAGCCTTTTCGTCCTGGAATATGGTTGCTGACGGATGCCCTCAGCGCTGTCGACGTTGGGAGCCATGCCACACTGAGGAGGGGCATCTTTGCTGAAACTCACAAGCTGTTTGCTGAGTTTCTTTTCTCTTCAGCCCTCCCTCTCTCTTTGCTCTCTATTGCTGTCTAACAGAAAAAGTCGTCTGCTTGCGTTTGTTCTGGCGACTATTGGACAGACAAAATGTTTCAGAAAAAGCCGAGCATGTCTTTGTCTTGCATTGGTGTCAACGGCTCTTTGGCCATAAATTTGCGATAGAGTTGAACGGCAAGTGCAGAAGATACGAACAATGACACTTTCAAAGGTGATTGTCGATCACGCGCCTGTTCCGGGTCTTCAAGAAAAGATTAATAGGAGCTGTTCTCTCCTGCTTGCCCTTCTGCATCGTCGACTGCTTAGTCTCGACTGTTCACGAACCGCATGGCCTAGCTTGCATCGCATCTTGACTCATCGCATGCGCAAGTTGCCCTGCGGCGAGATTCGGAATAGAGATAGGATTTTCTAGTCCGACAATGATGCCATCCTCTTTAACCGTGGATAAGAATATTGCCTCTCTTCCAGACCCGGAATTTCTCGGCCTTAGCCACGAGGCCCTTGGAAGCGTCAATTTCGACGACTGCTCGCTCGAAGCCCTTGATGGGCCCCGAACCAACAGTCCGACGAACACGACATCCCATATGGGCAACATCGATGCCTTCCAACAGGCTCCATCGAGCATCGGCCCTACCGCTCACAATGCCCATGTCGGTCCACCAGTGCCCCAACCGGAGCATCAGATCTCGATATGCATCCTATTCATGAAACAGCTTGGGCTAGTCTTCAGCAGGAAGTGATTACCCGGAAAATTGCACCTGCTTTGCCAAAGCAGGTTTTTGGGGCGACAACGTCGTCTTTTGTGCCGGTCAACGGATGCACACGAGACCATTCTTTTGAATCCGCGTCTCCTTTCTTTTACGGCGCCAGCAGTCCTAACAATGGGAGCTGTCGCAACAATGACGTCAATAGCCACCAGCAGAGCTCTCAGAAAAGCGGTGGCTTTGTCACGGACCCAATCCAGGTGAAATGACCACAATCGACGGAGTTTGTAATGCAGCCGCCATTAAAGCAGCACATCCTCCATCCGCCACAAGAGGCTTTGAGCCCTCGGTGGCAGGCTCAGCAGCTGTGGCCGCAGTATAATGTGCAACAACAGAAGCCGCGGCTGGTCCTTCAACAAAATCAACGGCATATTCAGCCGCATATACAGCAGCTTCAGCGGCCTCAGCAGCTGCAGGGGCAGCAACGATGGACCCAGAAACCTCGAGAACAGCGGCGAAGCCGCCAGCACCAGTCCCGACATCAATTGCAGTCGCCAGATGCACATCGGGGCTCCTGTCCTATTGACTCAACGCAGACGCGACATGCCATTTACGACTCAGACCAACGGCGCTTCCATGCGCTTTCGCCGCACGCCCATTTTCCTGTCGAACCTGTTCTTCTGCCATCCTCAACCAACGCCCGACAGCACAATCCGACACCCGCAAATAGACAAAGTGAAGGCGCTGGACGACAGAACCTGCCCGACATACCGCTTTACGGAAAAAAAGTCAGAATACTTTGTGTATTCGCCCCCCAGCATGGCGCATGCATCATTGAATGCCTACGGTGGCCTAGCTACCGCGGTGCCCGCTCCTGCTACGAGCCCAAGCACGTGTTTTTAGTTCGATCCCTCGCCCATAAGCATTTCACAGAAAGGGTTTCAACCGGGACAGGCTCATTCAAGAATTCAAGAAGCCGTCTAACGGAGCTTCCAGCCGAGCTTTCAACCGGGATTCTAGTCGGGGTCGATCCGGCGTGAGATGAAGCCTCTGGCGGCCCACTCGTCAGTGCCTGCAACTTGGAAGTACCAAGAACCACACGACACGCAGGTGTTTGCGGAAGACAACGAACCCAGGATGGTGTCAACAGTACGTAAAGACAAGCGCGAGAAAAATCGCGCGGCAGATCCGAAAACCATCTATATAAAGCACATACCGCGTAGGGAGCCATGGGGTTCCATCGGGGCTGACGAGTGGCCTATCTTCAGCTACACGTCTCAGGGTCAGCTCACCAAAGGCAGGTCGTATTCTAAAGATTGATTAGAAGAGTATCTCACGCATGGAGGGGCTCATCTCTACATCCAGCAAGCGCCGCCTCATATCTCAAATCGACAGGATATGGAAGATAAGATCTGCCGGTGGGACGAATGCCCCATACCATCACGTATTATCGCCCCTGGATGGCCTCGAGTGGCCTTTGACGAGCATTCGCAGGAGACTTCGGGCGGGGGAAAAGATCCATACAAGGTTGCGGGCCTCATGCACCTCTGGTGTTTTGAACAGTGTTTTGACATGGTGCCTTACTATCAGGACCAGCAAATCGAGGGAGACAGGCGGGACTTTCCGCACGAGGCAAAGAATGTTGGGTCGCTGGAGAAAACAACCCGGGTACGGTCGATGAGGTGTTTAAGCCATGGTTCGAATCACAGATCAAAAATCGAGAGTTACACGGCGTCCCAGAGCTTCCTCGCCCACATGAGGAATCGCTTTCATACTCACTGTTCGCTCGTCATATCGAAAACCAATCTCAAGGCCGTCGGGAGACGCGCGAGTCGCGTAACAAAAACAAGGTCAGCAATGAACGCCGGACCATCGAAATTCACATGGGGAACTTGAGGCGATACAGAGAACTGTCCATCAATCAGACCAGGAATAAGATAATTGCTAAAAGAGAGGCGAGAGCGGTTGAACAGTCTGAGCAGACGAGCCGCAGTGCCAACGAGACCAACGAGGCGCAGGCTGGTCCGAACGCCAAGCTTGCATGGAAGCACAAGCACAATAATGGTCAAGTTCGAGGAAGGGAGGACATGATGGACGACAAGCGTCGAGACCACGAGTTTGCGACCGATGCCAAGTGCACAGAGGGTCGGCGAGATGCCGAGGCGCACGCTCCCATTCAGATGCCACGACAGCCACCTAGGAAGCGCGGGCGAGAGCAGGAGGGGAATCATGACAACGGCGACGACGACGAAGCCGTGACTGACCATGAGCATCAGGTCAAGGCGGCTCGGCTCGGCGGACTAGCTGCGGCGGGCCATGAGACGGCCAGAGAAAGGCCCGTCTTGGATTTACTGGAGAAGCACGACGCCAACGTTGCGCATGACGAGACTGAGGAAAATACGGAATTTTCATACCTGTTGGCTGGCGACCAATCGTTTTGGGGCTTTGTGGACGAGATGCAAGTCGCTGGCGGTGAGGTGTTCGGAGAACAAGGCGGAATTCAGCTGGTGTGAAAATCCGGGCATCAGGACAAGCGATGATAAGCCTCAGCCACTGCTCATGGATGACAGGATTTGAAGCAGGTGCAGATCATTAAGTAGCATCGGATACTTGAGCTGGCCAGCGGTCGGCAGTTGCGCGACATGGGGCAAGACTTAGTTTTCGTGTTCATCCTCGGGGCTGGTGATGATTAGCTCACGAGACACCCTTACGAGACACTTAGGCGAGCGATTTTGCCGCGCACGCCCCCTCTTTCCTCCGTCCCTCTCCCCATTGAAATAAAATCCCGCTCACGCGGAGCTTGATAGTTGAACCATTGGCGAGTCTCGCAGAGCCAGGCTTACCTGCAATTTGCGCGGCTTTCAAGTTGACAACTTTTTAGGCGTGGAATTGGTGTTGGGAGCATAAACGGAACATGGCGCTAGGAGCGCGAATAGGCAGCTGACTCAAGACATGGATACTGAATGCTGACTCATGATGAGCTGAGAAAACATGGCCCGTTGTAGCGGAGATCATGCCCATCATGATGCGTACTTGGTAGTTATTAGAGGGCGCATTGGATGGGAGCGTGACTGAGACAGCGCGCCGGCAGCAGCCCGGTGCAGTAAAGCGGGAGATGGGCGTAGCTCACTAACTACATATCAACTAGCTACCTTGGTCGGTTCGTCGCCGACGAATTAGGCAGGTGTTGATGGCTGGTGAGCGACAGGCTCGTTTTATGCACTCGCCACATGGGAGGCTACAGAAAGGAATGAATATCTTTCACAACTGGCCGATAAGTTTTTATGTAGCCAATGCTGTATTCAGCGTAGCGATCCGGGTGTCGAAATACCTGCGCATCGCACGCCCGCCGTCGTCTGACCTCAGGCTCTCGGAGCGTCAAAGAGCCATCATATGTCATCATATCTCCATCGACAGAGCTGCGTGGCATGACCTCGGTGGGTTCCATCCGAGGTAGCACGACATGTCTTCCGCAGTCCCTTGATCCCTGAGCGTCGGCTGAAGTGCGCGTCCTGCGGAGTGGCACCTGCACCCCCCTGTTTGGCACGTAAGCGAACAATGTGGTAATTGGCCAGTGCGAACTGCGCTGGACCGGCAGAATGGAACGCAAGCATGACTATGGCGCATGCAGATATGAGAGAGAGAGAGCGGGAGGGAGAGGAGAGAAACAGACAGACAGACAGACAGAGACAGAGAGCCCGCCTGGCGGACCGCCCTGTTCCCTGGAGGGAGGAGGGGAAGAGGAGGCTGACCGACCTACAGCCAAAAGCAGCAAGCCAAGGGGAGGGCAGCGGGCCCTTCACGGCGCAGAAGCGAATACGAACGGCCTCGCCGACAAGCTGGCGCGACAAAGGGGCGCGGCGCGACGAGGTTTGTCGCTAATTAACTAAGTCGCCTGTTGTTGACGGCAATTGGGGGAGCGCGTCGCCCTGGCGTGTTGAGACGAGCAACCGAAGAGCTTGTTTTTCTTTTCCCGGTTGGTGTGCCCAAGAATCGCAGGAGATGCCCCGAGACGAGGTGAGTTGTCGCAAAAACTTTCGGCTGTCTGCCCGCTATCGCCGAAGCCATCCCCCCCTTGCCCCCCCGCACGCTCCTCATGCCTCTTCTCTCTTGTCGCCGGAAACTCTGTGGCGTGCCTCGGCGTTGGGTTCCCTTCCAACACGCACACCCCCCCTCTTCCAGAATAGCGGTCGAGGCTTTCTTTGTCCAATGCTGGCCACGACAAAGTCGCCACGTTTTTTTTCTTTGCCCCCGGCAAGAAACAACCGGGTCGGGTCTGAGACAGCCTAGAATCACGTGCGCATCCGTTGGTCAGGGCGCCCCTTCGTATCCGGGGACATCGCCATTCATTTGTTCGGCGAGGCTGCGCATCTGAGCCCGGGCAGCGCTAGCCTTGCCCTAGGGCCCTGGGCCTAACGATCCGCTGGATTTCTTAGTCCATTCAATTGCCGTCTGCCGTCTGTTGTCTGTTTCTGTTCCGTTTGGTTGTTTCTTTTCCTTTTCCTTCCACGCCTGTCGACTCTTGTTTTTTTTTTGCCCGAAAGGTCCTTTCATTGCCTCGTCATGCTCGCGGCCTGTCCTGCTTCTCGTCCTTCTCTCGTCTCCACATTTTGGTCGCTCTAGATAAATCCGACTGCCTTGTTTCTTGTCTCCTCTCCCCCTTGGCCGTACTTCCTCCCCCCTCCCCCCTTCCTTCTATTCGCGCTTTCCAGCCGTCTGCTCGCTGCGCGGCCTCTCGTATCAATTTCGGCAAATTGCTGGCCGACCCGGAATAGGTACCCTGCCTGCACCAGTGCCGCCCAGTAATACTTTGCCATAGATATCTCCAGCCAACGCGCGATAGGGAGGGTAGGCAGGCCATGGGGGAGGACGAGAGCCCTGCCCTGCAGGTCATTGTGCTCGTATGTTGGCTCGCTTCCTCTCGCTCGCCTGCCTTGCCGCATCGCCTTCTTTTGCTTCTCCCAGCTCTTGACGTCGCGCGAAGACGGCGAGCCGTCGTGACGACTTTCCCCCGCTCGCCTGGTCGGCCTCGGCCTTTCGTTGCCTCAGCTAACTGACCTCGCCTCCAGGGTTTGGGCGGTGGCCCCCTCGAATCCAACACTACGGCCTTGTTGGTGCGCTCCGTCGTCCAGGGCTGGTCCAAGGGGTCTATTGTGGCCGTCGACGTGGCGTCCACCTGTCGACCATCGCGCGCCTTATCCAAGAGGCCTTTCCGTCGCCGCCGCCAACGTCGCTTCCTTACGTGCCTAGCAAAGACCCCTTTGCGTGCCTTGCGTTGCCCTACGCGACTGCCGACGCCAATGCGGCCTATGTGACGCGCGCCCTCGTCGAAAACTACCTCATCACCCATCCGCATCTCGACCACATCTCAGGCTTCGTTGTGAACACGGCCGGCCTGCCCGGCACCCGCCCCAAGAGGCTCGCCGGCTTGCCCAGCACCATCCAGGCTCTCGAGTCACATCTTCAATAACGTCATCTGGTCCAACCTCAGCAACGAGAACAACGGCGCCGGTCTGCTGACATACCTGCGCCTGGTCGACGGTGGCAGCCCGGCTCTCGGTGACGGCCAGGGTAAGGGTTACCTCGAGATCTGCGACGGCCTTCTGGTCAAGACGTGGGGTATCAGTCACGGCCACTGCATCGAGAGACACAGTCATCGCGGTTCCGCCTCGGGCACTTCGCCGCGCTTCGGGAGCCACGATGCCTCCGGCCAGCCCACGCGCCGCGATAGCTTTAGCCGTCGCGCCTCACAGGCCGGCCGCCAGAGCCTGCTAAGCCAAGCTACCTTAGCCAGAAAGCTATCACAATTTGGTGCATCAGGCGAATAGGAAAAGTACTTCGTGTACGACTCAAGCGCCTACTTTATCCAGGACCACGAGCACCGCCGCGAAGTGCTCATATTTGGCGACGTCGAGCCAGACAGCATTTCGCTCAGCCCGCGTAACCTTTTTGTTTGGCACGAGGCTGCGCCCAAGATCGTGGCCGGCACTTTGAGGGCTATATTTATTGAATGCAGCTACGACGATTCGCGCTGCAACGATCGTCTCTATGGCCACCTCAAACCCATCTTCGTCATCGAGGAGCTGCGGGTGCTGGCGGCTGAGGCCGAAGCCGTCTGCAAGGCGCGTTCCATGGAATCGAGGAAGCGCAAGCGCCGAGACGGAAAGCCCGCTGCAACGGCGCCCCCAAGCCTCAGTCGTCGAGGATCCCGTGTCGTCCAAGTTGGTTAGGCCACTTTGCCGGCACTCGGAGGGCACGGAGACGCCGCACCTTGCAACGCCGACGGACGAGCTGTCGCTGGGCGACTTGGAGCCCATTGTGCACAAGGGGACTCAGAAGCGACCGCTTCAGGGACTCAAGATTATCATCATCCACGTCAAGGAGATGTTTGAGAACGGGCCGGACCCCGGAAAAATCATACTGCAGCAACTACAAGACCACGAGCGGGAGGTGCGCCTGGGCTGTGAGTTCATAATCTCGAAATCGGGCCACAGCTTCTACCTGTGATGGATCTCTGAAATGGATATACCCTCAGGACATGTGATTTGGTGTTTGAGAGCGAGATGCGCAAGCCCAAAGGAAGGGGGTGGGAGAAGGAGAGGAAGAAGGCCTGCATCTTGTGGATTCGTGTAGACGTGCGGCCCATAGAGCCAGTGCTCTCCCAAAGTGCGAAGATGAGGGAAAAGGGGAGACGGAAGATCCAAAAGTGTTGTAGACTACTACGTTTATTCCAGTCGAAACGTCTGCAACCGGCCTGAACTCGTCCTATCTATCCCATGGACTCACTGTCGAAGAACTCGAAGAATTTAGTGACCGAGTAAAGGGGAGCCGGCCTCGTACGCGGGTCTGCCTTTTGATTGCGATCGCTGGCTTGACCTGGTCATGAGGGTTGGGTCTTATTGAGCTTTTCGAGGGCCTGCTTGCCACCTTGGGGACCATCATCGAACTTGGGCCTCGTGATTTCGAAAGCCTCGGTGAATCTGGCGTAGGTAATGCCGCCCAAGCGACTGATGGGCCTCAGGGCCTGTCGGCAGTCAGGCGGGCATGCTGCGAAATCGCGGAGCAGAGGATGAGGCAAGGAGACTTACGGCGGGATCGACGAGGCTACGGTCATCGTTGATGGCGTCGCCACGGACCCAGAAGCGCGTGCCCTCGAGGACGACCAGGGTTCCCGACTTGGAGCCGGGGCGGGCCCTGCTATCGTATTCTTTGACCATGTCAAGCTTGACCTTGATGCTAAAGACGGCCTCGGCGACACGGGGACAGCGGACGGTGTGGCAGTCGTAGAGGGGGTAAGGCCGCTGAGGGGCCACTCGCTGCAGCCGTAAGGGGCGTCGATGCTGGTGGCGTTGGCAGCCTCGACGAAGGACTCGCTGATGATGTTGAGGACGGCCTCGCGCGAGGCCACCAGGTTGCGCAGCGTGTCCTTAGCCCCGGCGTCTGCGGCCGCGGGGCTGGCGATGCCGACGACGAAGAGTTGCGGGTCGTGGTTGATGAGGTTGAAGTAGCTAAAGGGCGCCAGGTTGGTGGTGGCGCCGTCGCCGCTGCGCGTGCTGACGAAGGCGATGGGGCGCGGTACCACGCCCGAGATGAGCAGCTTGTAGTTGAGGGCGGCCGCGCGGCCGGGCGCGTGCGGGTCGACGGCCACGTGCTCGAAGCGCGTCGCCAGCTCGCCGTCGCGGCCGCGGCCCAGACGGTTGGCGCCGTCGCCCGGGGCCCAAGCCGGGTCGACAGTCTGCGTGAAGCGGAAGCGCGACGCTTCGTCGAAGCGCGGGCGCGCCGCCTCGATCGCCTTGAAGTCGCCGTGCGGGTTGCGGGCCGAGCCTTCAGGCATTGCTATCCTATGGTCGGGCAATGATGCGTCTGCTCGTGAGACGAGCTTCTGCAGGTGGTGTGCAGTCCGCGGAATGGGCTTGCGGGCCGAGTCGACATCTTCCACGTGAGCTGCGGCTAAGGCTACTTAAAGGTGTGACGTGTGCCTTCCAGGCGGGGGCGGGTTGGGTCATCTCCTTGCCCCTCGTATTCGGTCCGCAGAGCCGCACGTCCTCCGAGCTTGGTGGCGATGGGGGAAATGCGGACCGGCCCATTGGCCCGGTTTCTTGCCTGCGGCCAGGAGCCGTCAACGCTCTGGTCCCAAACAATCGTCGAGGACTTTGAGATTTAGTAAAATTTTTCAACCGTAGGCTAAGTTTATATAATTAGACTATCGTAAGTGAGCCCGCCGGGCCTTTACTACTTTCGCGGTCGGAGCACGATTTGCCATGGGACACCAAGCGCCTAGCTGCCTTAATCTCCGTTTCCTTCTGCATGCTCCTCTTCTTCTTCTTCTTCATCTTCGCCATCAGTACAATATTTATCGTCCTCTTCAGCGTCCTCTTCGTCGTCCTCTTCCGCTTGTTCCCAAGTATCGATCTCGACCGTGTAGATTCTCGGACTTGTGCGACCCATGCACATGACGAAGCATTGCCGATAAGACCAGCTCCATTCTAGTATGCCCAGGCAAGTCATTTCCAAAACGAGCTCGCTTCCATGTCTGATCTCGTCGAGGCTTGTGCTGACGGCCGCCAAGTAGGGAAAGATACCGCCCCTCCTCTTGAAGGCGAGGTACCACGTAGGCAAGTGGCCGACCGATATCGGAGGGCGCAGACAGTCCAACCTAACTTGCCCGGCGCATTCCCGGCGGCCGCTGCTGAAAAGGAGGAGCAAGCCTGATATGCCAGGTTTGTCGTTCAGAACGCACGGGATGACTTGCTTCAGCCCTTGCAGAGTGTGCCTCGAAAAGAAAATTTCTCTACTCGGCCGGGACAATAAAACATTCTCGTTAGACGGGGACATTGCAGGCTCGCTCTGAGCCGTTCAGGTGCGTCGCTCGAAAAAGTCAGCGCGGCAACCAAACGGCGAGTCTTCGTAGAAAAACCGGCATGGCTCCAGACCAAGTCTCTGGATCAAGTCGAATGGCCAGAAATGATGGCTCCTCTCAATACAACAGGCCCCTCTCAAAAAAGTGCGGCTCTTGTTCGTCCTCAACTAGATTTGCCCCGTCATCAGCTTCGCATCTCCGTAGACCGGGTTCGAACGGCCCTACCAAAATGGCTCTAAACTGCTTCATCCCGTGCCTACGCAGCCAGATTTCTGTGAGGTACTCATCCGGCTCTATAGGCATGTACAACCAAGAAGCCTTGATGTTTTCCATCCTCGCTGACCGATAGAGCGACAAGTCTTCGCCGACGGTGTGGGCGTGCAACGCCAGGGGGCCGCTCTCCCAAAGCACAGAATATCCGGTTGCCGTAGGACTGTTGCACGTCAAATGGGCCATTTCGGCAGGAACTTCGTTGCCGTTGGCGAAAGGACCTCGCAAAAGCTGCAAGCTCTCATCGAGAAACTCGTAGCGAATCCACTGGGGCTGAGGGACGCTCCAGGGAATCGAATGATATCCATCAAGTATTATCCTGCGCAGTTTAATACCCTGGAGCGGATTAGCTCAATCAGCTACGACATGGCCATCTCCATAGTCAGGGACGACTTGCATCCGATCGTATTTGAAGCATTTGGTTCGCCCGCTCTATGGGCAAGCATTCCACCAGATCTCTGGCTGCTCCTCGGCGGCCGGCCAGTCATCAGGGCTAACCATTAGCAGCTTCGTGATTCCGAGATAATTCTCTGCGGTGAAGAGGCGGCATGGAAATCTCGGAACAGGGCCATCCAACGCCTTGGCGTGTGTTACGGGTCCACTCATCCATACGGACCAACACCCTAGTAGGCCTCCCGGACGTATATATATATATATATCTAGATCACCACCGTCTCTTATGATCTCTGTTCCTTCCTTTCCTTCATGGAAGTTGTTAGATTAATAAATCTTTCGAGCACCTGTTCGATCTCCCGGTCACAGCTGTTCTTTGACAGCGTGCTCACTGGGCTCGTTGGACAGCGATGAAACGTATTCGTTGCCTTCGAACTCGACAGCTTCGACGTATAAGTCTCCGGCCACGATTTTTCTTCTCCATTGTGTGCGTATCGGCGACCATATGCGTTGATGTAGAGTCACCGAGAATTGCGGAAGGAGGTAGACCGCAATCAGAGCCCACACGTCTTCCGGTAAACGAACACTGACATTTGTGAATTCTCGGCTCAGCAGCTCAACTAGCGAGTCGCATCCATCTCAGGCGTCGATTCTGTTCCTGTTCCGTGGGGGCATGATGGTGGCTCATTTGCTTGAGTATGTCTCTTGCGTGAGAGAATTCAACAAACTCGTGACACGCGGCATGGCAGTAATAGGTGTGACAGGGCTCGGTATCAATTTTCACGTAGGCGTGCTTCGAAATCATGAATTCGGCGTTTTCTAACTCTTGCACGTCTTATATATCGATGGCAATCGTCAGCCAACAAGCGTTTATGTCTGGAAAAAGAGGGGAGCATATACTCATGGCCATCTCTAATCTATTGTCCACATGGAAATGGCAAAAATCGCACTTACGGAAAAAAACTGGTTGGGTCGTAAAACCGCGCATGAGGAATAGGGGAACGAGGCATTCATTAGAATCAGCAGGTTCGGCTGGAGACAAGGGTGTCTTACGTCGAGGCCACGAATGCCCGTGCGCCCCCATGGCCCTATCCAAGTGACCACAACTTTTCTTTGCATCGTGGCGTCTGTAGAGAATTCTCGAACTCGGAGGCACATTTATCCCGGAAGAGCCATATCTGTCGAAGCGAAGTCCAGTGTTTGTCCGGTAGCGAGAGATCATGGGAACCGCTATTCATGCGCTGAGGAGAGGGCACGCATACTGCCATGGGCGACCGCGGTACCGAACGCACCGAGCCTTTTCAATACGCTTTCCTCGTGCACCTCTTAAAGGCTCAGATTCTCACTCGTGCTATATCGGTTCTCAAGGTATATTTAGCAGTGCATAGTGTGCTTGGAGGGCGCCTTGAGCTATTGCCATGCACAAAGCAGTCCTCTTGCTGAAATTCTTTTCGTACATGCGTCTGTTTGGCTTCAGACAGCTGGTTCGCAGTTTATGAGCCACAGCAACAACACCCCCACTCCTTCCCCCCAAGGCTATTTACCTCGGCGATTATCTCTCAATCATACACCCACCTCCCCCCCTTCCCCCAAAGCCAATGAACTTGTCAGCTGTCTCATTCATACCGATCCGAATTGGCATACGATTTTTCCCCCTTACAAATGCTCATCCGCAAGATGAGAAAGTCTATTCCTGCGGTGAGATATCGGCATTTATCCATCATTATTCATGTTTGCCGAATCCCAACAAGGCCATAATCTGCCCAACCGCCCGTTCTTGCCACTCCATGATCGTTATCTGCCCCTTGACTGACTCTCGGTTGGCTTTTCCGTCCCTGAAACCAATTAACCAAGCATCGTCCCTGTTGTCGATAAAGACATGGCTTACATTTGCCCCACTCCATAAATGCCTTGTGAGGTTCAGGTAGTTGACCGTCTCGCGAATCCGTAAGGCCCATTTTTGCCTCCTCTCGGCCGATGCTCTCGCCATATCAATACTCTTGAGGCAGATGCCTGGTACCCACTGCCGCAAGAGCCCAACGAAACGTCCCGTGACGGAATTCTGGATACAACCCAGGAGCCAGGAAATACGCCTCACCAACTGGTGAGCCGGGATGTTCCGCTGAGCCTGGAGAGACTCAGTAGAAAGAGCATCTCCCGCTCGACATTAGAACAGTCCCTATCTTCTCCCTTGACCCAAGCTTTGCAAAACATCTCCCGCCAACTTGGACTCGACTGGCGGCGTAGCCTGCACGTTTGACAAATGTCTCTAATACGAGTACTTCCCGCGTTGAAATCCGAGGGAGGCTATTCCGCAGAAGAAACGCCTCCAAGCTATTGATTCTCTTTGCCATGGCGTAAAAAATACCCCCGCAAGCATCCGGGGTGCAGGCCTCGCCGGAATCGATCAGAACAGGTTCACCGGGATCCATGCGTTTGACGGTAGTGTTGACCGGGATTGCAGTAATAATGCCGCTGAAGTTGACGAGCTTGAAGAAGAGAGTCGTGGGAAGCAGCAAAGTGTGTAGGTCCAGACTGGTGGGTCCAGACCTCGGCGTATTAGGCAGTGCCACTTGATCGAGGATGGACCTGCCGGCGGAAAATATCAAATTCATGATGCGATTGACGATTTTTTTGCTTTCTACGGCCATGTCAACCAACATGGGCCTGTGGATGAGTAAAAAACCCTGCCCTCCAACGGGTGGGTAGTTCAATTGTCGTGCGAAGATGTTGGCAGCGACGAAAACAGTTATCCACCGGCCATTGAGGTCGAAGGCAACTTCTGCCCCGTCAAAGTCGCCAGTGCTAATGGCCATTTTGTGTACCGTGACCGTCTTTGCAGTGTTCATATTGCCAAGCTATCGCCTTGAAGGAGCTGCGGAATCTTGCTCAGGCCTTCTGACCGGCGCCTGCCTGTTGCAACTTGTGAGATTGAATTGTAGCCCGCGGCTGACCGTCGTCTCGATCAATCGTGTACTCATGCGGCCTGGAGGCTTGCTTTCCAAAAGTCCTGGGCCGAGGGCATACGTCATGCGCCAGAGTAGCAAAATGACACAAGGTTTTAAAATTGTCCTCTGAGCACTTGACTGCCCCTTGTCTCAAGCGACAAAAGCCCCAGAAACGCAAGAGGCGGCTAACCGTGGTGTGCCTTACCAATAACTACCTATGTTTTGCAGCTGACTTGAGCACAAATCGCCGCTACTAGTTATCATGAATACTTTTGACGCAAACGCCGTCACGTCGGACCAAAAAGATGTCGCGCCTCACGCCTTGTCCTTCAGCTTATCGCGACGGAGTCTTCATCGCACGAGTCGGCCGTGCGCCGTATCTCCAACCGTCAGCATCGCGATGAAGCCTTGAGGAATCACGCCCAGAATGGGAGACGACAGGAGCGCACGCGTCTGGCAACGTGGTTTTTTATTCAACTTCCAGCGAAAAATTGACGTATAATTGCGCAAGATTTTCTCTTTCATGCAAGCTTACTGGTCCTCATAAAACCTCGCAGACTATGAAAGAAGCCTATAATTCTGTACCATATGCGTTTATTTTTCCTTGGTGCACTAGCCTTGGGGAAAATTGACTCTATTACTATGTGGTTTATTGCCCAGTTCATCAAATCCGCACAAAGGGGGCCCGAGGGCTTAAGTCCAACGTTTCCCCCTCGACCTTCCATCCTCTCCCTGCAACAGTCCTGCAACAGGGTGGAAGGTCGAGGGGGAGTGGGTGTCTCACCTAGCACCCTTCTGAATCTTTCCTCAGGCGTCAAACAAGCTTCCGAATCCCAGTTACCCTTACAGTTTACTTCAATTAGCACAGCTCGGAGAAAGTCTCAAATCTGTAGAATATTCTCTTTGCCTTCCTGCTTTCAAGGTAGTATAGACGTTCGCGAGGAATATGGTGAGGCGAGATGAAGGAAATACTATAACTACCGTTTGTAGGAAGCTAAATTGCCTCTCTGACCGTGTGTGCGATATCTATCCCAACTCAACAACTCCGAGCTATAGGGAAAGTTGCCCGCATCAGACTTCGTCGCGCTTAGGTCTGCGTTATCTCTATTGGAGAAAGTGGATTTGACTGACTAGCTAGAAAAAAGGGCTCGAACACATCTACGAAGCATTCTCGAAGGCGGCACAGGCAAAGTGGGTCGAGTGTGGCTTAGTCGGGCTGAGTGGGGTACGTCCCCGAACTTGTTTGAACACCACCCCCGACAACTTGTCCCTCACTCCACAGGCAAGGTCTTGCAGAGGCAAGAGGTCCGGGCGCATGGTGGCCGGAACTAAACAGAATTTCCACCACGGTTCAATCGCTGGGCTTCCCAGAAGGCCAGGGGATGGGGGAGGAAATCTGGGCGCAAGGCATACTCGATTCAACATCGTATGTGCTAAGCGTAGGCTGGATACCGCGGATGGGACGAGGAAGGCGTCATAACACTGTCAGCCCGGCCCCACCGGTGGCGTGCCCCAGGGCGCTGGGCTAGAGTGCCTGCCATCTTAAAAGTTCAAGAAAAAAAGTACCCTCACGATGAATTTAACTACATGCCAAACGCAGCCCTTCATCAGGAATTTGAGCTGCCGTTGCCGCGTTTCTTGAGAAGGAAGAATATGGCAGCAGTGCCCGTGCCGAGGTCGAGGATTTCCGCAAAAAACAGATCAGACAACCCCAAGGCAGCTGCCCTTGCGACTTCACGGTTAGCTACTGTGCCCATTGATATTACCAAAGCTTTTTGTGTCTTCTGGCGCCGGCCGGCGACCTCGGCCTGCATAGACACGACGCCGCTCGATCCAACTTTTGTGCGCGGCAAAGGCCGGCCCAAGGGATCGTCAACCCTTGAAGAAGGCACCCGCCGCGAGCCCACCGACTTCGAGGGACCTTGAGACGACTAAACGAGCCGAGGCCACCGCCTTTCAAAGCGCCTGCGGCGCTATGATACGAATGACACGAATCTGCGCAAGTGCAAAGGTGACGGCACGACTGACACCAGAGGCAGGGCCAGAGGCAGAGGCATGGTTGCTGCTGCGAACCAGCGCAAACAGTGTCGAATCTCTCACGGATTCAGATCAAAAGGCCAGCGGGGCCGACTACTGTATTGTGAGGTCTAAAAGGCCCCCGGAGGCACAATAGGAGCAGGTGAGGGCCTGCAAGTCCTCCTCACACAGCAGCCTTGGCGCAACACCATGGCGGTAGGAGATCTCAATCTCCACTACGAAGACTGGGATTCAACCACGCGCGGCACAACGCCGGCCAGCAGACAGTTTGTCTCGTAGATTGAGGACTAGGGACTTCAGACGCTGAACCACGAAACCCCAACCCACAACCGAGAGGGAGTCCCCGACCTGGCACTGTCAAACAACGCTGAGGCTAAGGCTGGAGTAGCTATCCTCCTCAACACTACCTCAGACCTAGAGTCTGTACTGGTTTTGCCTGGAGGCAAGGAAACTCGCCCTGAAACTGACCGGCTGCAACATGCCAAGCGTGACTCAGCAAGGCTGCGTTCCAAGCTCCTGCCGCACGACGAGTACATTGGCCCCAGAAGACCCGGAGGCGGCACGAAAATCTGTCTGGATAATGAAGAAACAGCTGTCCGACTACACCTGAAAATCCCCACGGCATCTTCATACCGGGCCCTCAAGGAGTTCCAGCAGTTGGCGGAGCAATGGGCAACCCTTTCCAGAGCAGGCCCAGACCGAGGTGTGGTGTCGGTTCGCTGGTGTCGCGGGCATGCAGAAGTCCCCAGAAATGGGCTGGCGGATACGCTGGCCAAGCAGGTTTATGAGTCTCCTGTGCCGTCTGGCCTGCCATCCATGGCCCGGGCCCAACACATCGCCTCTGTTTGACTCGATATTGTTGTCGTAGGGTAGTTCCATCGCAGCCAAACCAACGTGCTGTCTTCACAATATTCATAATCCCACACGACTTCGAAAATTCAAGTACTTCGACAGCTGAGCCCATGGCGATGGAGTGTACTTATGAATTGAGAGGGGCAGGCCGAAGTTGCGCTGATCACCCCGGCGTGTCACCAGATCTGACAGATCACCGAGAAATACTTCAAGGCAAGCCTTGACAAGCGATGTGCTCGGGCGAGTCAAAATTATCGGGATATCCTCGCAAAACGTCTCCTATCCGCATAAAATGAATCACACGAAGCGTCTTGTGCGAGACAAGGCCAAAATTCACGCTGCTCTAGGTGGGAAACCTGGGCTTTTCGGCGAAGCGGCCAAATACCTCCCTTTCTGGAGCAAGGAATGATGGCTCGATGCCCTCGCCTATAGGGCTTGAATACAAACATGGCTTCCACCGCCTCATTGACTGAGAATGTGAAAGTCGCGTAGACTGCCTTAGCACGAGGGCTTTTCGATAAGCTTATGTAATCAGAGCCGCACCGCGTGGCGCACGAAACTGCTATACTCGATACTCGACGTCGAAGCCACAGATGCCTTTCGGCTGCAAATAAGCCCCATGCTGCCGACAGCTGGCAATGTCCCAGGGCTCCATGCAATATAACTCTATTCGTCCACTTTCAGTCTACCGATTCACCCATGACTTGAGATTTGAGGCGCGAAGGCAGGTTTTTTTCCCTCTGTCGCAGCTTTGCATGAAGCTGAAAGGATGCATTATCGCTTCATGCCTGATGCAAGTTTTCCTGCAACACAAAAATGACATGTTGCCATGGTGATACAAAGTCTGCTGGGGAAATGAGAGAATAAGCTCAGGTGCAGATTGAATCGAGCTCTCCAAAGAGAAATGCAGCTTCAAAAGAGACAATGTTAAGAGGGTCACGGTAATTCTAGCATGTGATGGCGATAGAAATGTCACTTGTCTCAGGTTGATGATATTCGCAATCGACGTGTGTTGCCTTAATCGCAAAAGAAAATCCACGGCAAATACTTGGTAATTTAGCAGATGTGAGAGTCATAAATATCGAATCTCTCTCCCTGCCCGAGCCCGAGCCCCAGCACATTCATCATCTTAGAAAATATACTTAGTTGTCGCTCGTCGCCTTTCCAGCACACCTTCTGGCATGGCAAGTGAGACTACAACGGCAGCCGAGCCCATCAACGATGACATTGACTTTGAAGGCGTCGTTCCTCAAAACACCGTTTATGCAAGTCGCAAAATTTTAAGACCCCTTGAAATCCTGCAAGGGACTAACCAGTATCTTGGTACAGCTGAAATGGGATGTCAAAGGTGGTCATGATCGCACGCATGAGCCGCGAATGGACACAAGATACTCTCGAGGGTTCTCCGTGAGATCATCATGTCTCACTCCCTAGCTGCTTTACCATGATTGACTGTTTTCAGCAACATCCAAGGCATTGAGCTCAAAAGTGCCATTAATGTCAGATTGCTATGCTGGTCGTATGTAATGTTCTTTGAGACGTCGCCGTAGAATCGGCATTGACAATGCTCGTAGCGCCTCCTCTCCGAGTGGTGGCTCTCCGGACTTTTCATTTGACGGGCCTACCAACGGAAAGCACAAAATTAACCCGAGAAGGATTGGATCATATCGTGTTGAACGGCGTTGATCGGGTTGCCAGTCGCCGAATTTCTTCCGCCGCTGAACTGCATTGTATTTGTCACGTCACTCATTTGCATCAAGGCCCTGCAGTCAGCTGATTATCTGGACTGCTCTTCAATCTTCATTTGACATGTAACTTAGCTTGCCCATCATTAGGTTCCCCATGTCGGAAGTCCATAACGGTTCTCAAGAAAAGTAAACACAAAAAAATGACATTGCATCTACTCCCGCGTCCTTGACTACTACCTTAGAATAGGGTCACGGCAGACCAGCGAAATGTCTTTCGTCGCCTGCTTGGCACCAAAACCCCGGGAAAAGCCCGGAACATCCCAGAAAAAAGCCGTCACAGCAGCTCGCCGGGTTGATGTTGGGATTTTGCAAAATGAGCTGTCGTGCTGGGTTATTTTGGGCTGTCGTGCCGGGATTTTTGTGCCAACTAAAGCGGCGAAGACGCTTACTTAGTGGTCTACCGTGACCCCACTCCAAGACGAAAGGATTGTCGAAGCTAGAACTTCCTCTAAAAAAAATATTCGCAAAAGCTGTTACGGCTTCGGCTCGTTCTCAGCACCAGCTTTGCTGCTATAGTACCTCTCCGATGCACAAGAAGAAGCTTCTCCTTTTTCTTCGCTAGTCGATGGCAATATGCGTCTCGTGGCGCGTTGGCTTTCACTCTGCCGCTCGTCGAATCCTGGCCCGCGAGCCCAGCCCTCCGACGACGAAGACGGTCGTCGCCCGCCGCGATTCCGCCTGGAATTGTCGACTTCAAAGACTCCTGACGAAGCTCACTCCGAATTTATTGTCGGCGCCGGACCCCAGCGTCATGACCACCACCGTTGAACTCGTCATCGTCCCCTCGGCTGACACCATCGGCGCCTGTGTCTTCGTTCATCACCAGCGGCGCTCCTATGTCTTCGGCCGCGTCGGCGAGGGCGTCCAGCGCGCATTTGGCACGCGCAAGATTCGCTTCGGCGGCACCGAGCACGTCTTTCTCAGTGGTCCTGTTGGCTGGGACCAGGCTGGCGGCCTGCTAGGATACCTGCTCAGCATCGGCACCGCTATCGAATCCGCGCAAGAGCAGCTCGCCCAGGAGAATGAGACGAGACGCCAAAAGGGGCTGAAACATCGCCCGGCGCCCGATCACTCGGGAATCACCGTTCACGGTGGCGACAATCTGTGCCACCTCCTGGCCGCTCACCGCCCCGTCATCATGCGCCAGGCAGTGCAGGTCTATACCATCGAGCAGCGGGCAGACCCGAGGGCCGTGAACACTGGCCCCTTGGATCCGGATTGGGAAGACGAAGCGCTCAGGGTATGGAAGATTCCCGTCCAGAGAGCCTGCTCGCCAATACCACCGAAGCGTCGTCACAGTGTGCTCGACGAGACAGACACGAGAGTAGCCACGCCTTCGCGCTCACCGCCCTCCACCTCCTCAGACCTCGATGTTGCCTCGGCCATTGTCGAGAGATACATGTTTCGAGATGACGAAAGTAGCTCATACACGGTAGCTAGACGGGCCGGACAGCTCGATCCCTCAGACGTGGCCTTTTTCAAGGAAAATGGCGCACTGAGGCTATATCGTCACCCTGCTACGGCGGGCGGCAGGACAACGATAGACCAGAACAGGATAGTCTGGGCGTATCCGAGACCGGCTGACAAGCCACCGAGACCGGCCTCGCGGCCGGAAACTTTGGCGGCCATCAAGCATCAGCCTCTGCCGCCGGCAAGCTATAGTCGCTTGTCCATGTCGTACATCGTCAAATGCCACGATCGACGGGGCAAGTTCAACCCCATCGCTGCAGCGGAACTCGGGGTTCTTAGAGAGAATTTCAAAGTCTTGGCCCGAGGGCAAAGCGTAAAAGGCAAAGATGGTACGACGGTGACGCCCGACATGGTACTGGGTGAAATGCAGCCGGGCATGGGCATCGTCATTGCTGACGTACCGGGCCACGACTTTGTCGACGCTTTCATTCAACGCCCAGAGTGGAAGCAAGCCGACCTGATGAGGCACATTGTGGCCATGTATTGGATCTTGAGGCCTGGTCTGTCGCAAGACGCACGGATCCACGCCTTCATCCAACAGCATGCTCAAATCAAGCACGTCTTTTGTGCCTCAGATACGTGTCCCAACATGATCACGCACCCCGGACCAGCCGAACTTCAGGTCCAGCTTCGGCGCATCGACCAGCAGAGGTTTCCGCTTCTCAACTTCGACAACACAGTCCGGTATCCTGAGCCGCCGCCGGGCTCGCCGATTGAGCTTGGGCGGGCCGGGGAGAAGATGCGGCTGATGCCGCGGGCTCTGCTCGGCATCCAGGCTGCGGCTCCCTTTGCGAATCTAACCGTGGCCTCTCAGGCCATCAAGACGCACGTTCTGCAGCTGGCGCAAAAGGCAAGAGCCGAGGCATCGGATACCGAGTTCCTCGCGCGGGTCGCCGAGGCGAATAGGGACATTCCCAACCAGGACGCCGAGGTGGTTCCTTTGGGGACAGGTTCGTCAACGCCCAACAAGTATCGCAACGTGGCGAGCACGCTGGTCCTCGTGCCCGGCATCGGCAACTACCTGCTCGACTGCGGCGAGGGTACGCTCGGCCAGATGCGGCGCGGCTTCGGCCCCGAGGACACGGCCGCCATACTCGGCAAACTGCGGTGTATTGTCATCAGTCACTTGCATGCCGACCACCACCTTGGCCTCATCTCCGTCGTGCGGGCGTGGTACGAGCAGGCGTTGCAGGACGGGAGCACGGCAACGCTCGCCGTCTCGTGCACCCAGCGATACTGCCAGATGCTGCAAGAACTGGCACAAGTCGAGGACTTTGGCTTCCACCGCCTGCGCTTCCCCAGCTTTTCGGCACGGACGCGCGCCGCGACCGATGGCCACGGCGGCGACTGCGGCGACGTGAACCTGACGACGACTGCCGACCTCGGCGCCGACAACTTCGGCTTGGCCTCCATCCAGCGCGTGCCCGTGCGCCACTGCTGGCGCTCCTACGCGACGCAGCTCGAGCTGACCTCGGGCCTGCGCATCGCCTACTCAGGCGACTGCCGGCCCTCGGCCGCCTTCGCCTCCGCCTGCCGTGGCGCCCACCTGCTGGTACACGAGTGCACCTTCGACGACGACAAGCACGTTGACGCCGTGGCCAAGCGTCACTCCACCATGTCCGAGGCGCTGGCCGTCGCCCGCGACATGGGCGCTCGCCGGACCCTGCTGACGCACTTTTCTCAGCGTTACTTTCGCGCCGAAGTATCTGGCGCAGCCCCCAGGCCGCCTCCGCAGCCGCTACCGACGCCCGCCACGCCGTCCTGCTCGCATGGGACCTCATGCGCGTCCGCCTCGGCGACTTCCACCTCGCCGCGCGCTACGTGCCGGCCGTCCAGGCCCACATGGAGAGCCTGGGCGACGCCCCCGCCAATACCTCCGGAACTATCGCCGCCGATTCGTGATGTTGGGGGACGGGATGTGACTGGGTGTGCTAGGATGTGTACATGTATGTCTGGACGTCTGTGCCTGTGCCTGTGTTTCTGGTCAAAGCCCCAGCTCATGGAACGATGACGGGGACACGAATGGTTGAAAAATGGGTGTGTAGATGATTGCCAGGAAAGAGACAGCCTATACAAGGCAACCTACCCTCTTCCGGGTTCCATGCCTCTCGCGTATCCCGTTCGAGATTCTGCACGGCGTCATCGAAGTTGAGCTTCAAGCCGAGTGCATATTTATTGGTTATGGACACACGAAATGAATTCGGCAAGCCCACATTTCCGTCCATGTTCATACCTGGCCCAGCTTCGGACAATTAGACTGGTCGAGTTTTTCGAAACCAGTCAGCACGCCCACGAGCCCCAGCCTCACGAGTCAACTCCCGTTCTGGAAGCTCAGGCCAAGGAGCGCTTCCCCTCACATCAACAAAGGAGAAATGAACAAATGAGAGCCAACAGGATGGCAAGCGCCTTACCTGAATACCTCAATCTCGTCATGCCTGCTTGACCATGGCATACCATTTTCAACTCGCTTCTCTACCATGCTCCGGGTTCCCCGTTGGTCTCTTGACCCCATAATGTTCATGGGATGGATGCATTGAAAGCACGGTTTGATCGCGATACGCACTCGCACTCTTCTCGTGACTTGATATCGTTAGAAAAGGCCTCAGGTAACATAATTCGGTATTCTCAAGAATTCCCGCTCCGCTCTTTGTTTTTCTAGCCGAATCTTTGCCGCCTCGGTTCCATCGTCAGGGACAGCGATTTCTTTGAACCAGGGATGCGCTAGCGCTTCCTTGGCGGTGATGCGTTGCGCAGGGTCGTAGACGAAGATCTTGGTAAGTAGGTCCAGGAAATTCTTGAAGAAGGTTGTATTGGACAGAATAATGTCCTGCAATGCGGCTTAGCGTTTACGTGTGCACGTGGACAAAGGTGTCGGTTCCTCGACTTACGTGAAGATGCTTCATTGCCTTGACAAATCGTCGAGACCCGCGCGTCGTCTCAGGAGTCGGATAGTCTAGCTTGAGTCGCTTGAAATATCTCCTAGACGGTCTTTAGTCACAATGGATGCGCGTTACAAGCGGAGAGGAAAGACCTACTTGGGAGTAGGATTTCCGCCACTGCGAGTTGCCATTTTATTGACGGCTTGGACAAGATGGCAGTCGATTCGCCGACCAACCACAGCTTCCATCATGGCCAGGTGCTCCAGGTTATCGTGGGTTTGGAACAGAGCATCGCCGGTGAAGAACTCGACGAGAATGCAGCCGATGCTCCAGATGTCACAGGGATACGACCAGCCCAGCCCAAGAATGATTTCGGGGGCGCGATAGTGTCTTGTCGACACAACAGACGAGTGATACTCGTCTTGAAAGGTGGCCGAGCCGAAGTCGATCAGTCTTATCTCTGTATCGAGCAGGACGCGCCGCTGAGTGGATTGCCGGTTGATTGTGGTGGATGAGGAAGGAATCTTTCGATTGTAGGTGAAGGTCTGATAAGTGTTATCATATAATAAAATATTTTCAGGTTTTAGATCCGTGTGAATCAGGTTCAGGTCATGAAGAACTGCCACAGTGAGAGAGCATCAGCGCAGGTGTGAGCATCGAGCAGGAGCAGTCAAGTAAAAACGTTCAGGGACACTTACAGGCAACGCTGGTGAACAACTGCCGGGCAAAGCTCTGGATCTGGCTGTTGGGGAAGGGAACAAAGTCGTTGCCCTTGAGAAAATCGAAAACGCTTTGGCCCAAGAGGTCCATGACAATACAAATATGGCCGCGGTAGTCGAAGCAGTCTCTCAGATGTATGCAGCGGTTTCTGTTCTCTTCGTCGTTTGCTTTTAACGTTGCGAGAACTCTTAGCTCGATGCGTGAAGCATCGCGGTACTTTTGCACGGAGCGTATGATTTTCACGGCAACCAGCTTGTTGCGCCTACGGTCACGTGCTTGTACAACTTTTCCAAAAGTGCCCTGGCCGAGGAGACAATTTATTTGATCTGTCCGAATCAGGTCAGACCAGTACGGTCAAGAAGGGGGCGGGAAAGGCCCGAGGAAGGCAACTCACATTTTTCCGTCAAATCGGCATCGGGTACGACGATATAGTGACCATCCTCATCATCGACTTTGAAGTTTTTGTCATGATAACGCTGGAAAGGCGAGAGTCATTAACAACGGACAAGATCGTATCCAGGCAGGCGGAGCCTCGTGGCAGGACGTGACTCACATCGTGAACGACTCGTACGTAGACATCAGAGGCCTTTTTGGGCGGGTAGGGCGGCGGTTTGTAGGTCAAGAAGGGGTCACCAAGGCCATCGATATCTCGTCGTTTTGCCTCGTTGGCGACCTGCAAGCGAGTACGCTTCCGCTTGAGCGGTATTTGTACTTCATCGTACTGGCTATTTGATGACAGAGACGTGGGCGCCGTCGTATGCAGAGAGTGGGTGCCGTCACTGGATAGGGTCGAGTCGACCGGCGTCAAATGCTTCAGAGGGGTCTTGGGGTCGTGGCCGGCAGACTGGACGCCGTGTCCAACGTACTGGACATGATAGCTGGCGTCGGCACGCCGCCTCTTGGCGGGTTGACGCGCGGCAGAGATGCCATTCGTGACTTTGCGGCAGGTATTGGCCTCGGGCTCGGGGGTGTCTTCGATGACGATGATCTCCTGAGGCAGACCGTTGCAGTAGAACTTGTTCCAATCGGGTTCGCAGGAGCACCGGCGTTTTCGTGACGAATGCTCAACCATTGTGGCGCTAGACATTGTGGAAATATACGAGTCGATATGGGGAGGGCTCGGAGATCGTTTCTGTTGACGGAGACCGTGACCGCTGGCTTGGCTGCGGTGGTGGGCTTGGGTGTGTGGCGGGGGACGTGGCGGTGCCGAAGACTGTGATTGGGCTATCGACGGCTGTGCCACGCCATCGACCGCGGGCAAGGCGGCGCCGCTGGCAGCAGACTGGTTGTAAAATGTCAGCAGACGCCCAGTGGCTGTCGAAGATATCGACGAGGGCGTCGACGAGGCCGTTGAGGGCGGCGGTAGGACAGAAGCGGTAGCGAGTGGGAGGTAGCTGGGGCCGACGAGGTTGTTGGCCGCGGCGGTATGGTGGTGCTGCAGCAGGTGCGGTGAGTGGTTTTGCAGGTGCAGATGCTGGTGCTGGGGCGGATACGGCGCTGGCGGGTGGTGGTAGTGGGAGGAGTGGTAGCGAGGGAGCGTGGCGACGGCCGTTGTGGGCGTCAACATGGCTCGCTCAGAGAATTGCCCCCCTTTGCTGCGGCTGCAGGCGGGGAGGTGGCCGGAGGTAAATTTTAAGCGTCTCTGCCAGAAAACGGCGGTTGGCTTGGAGAAGAGACTGGCGAGCAACGAGCTTCGTCGACCAGCCTAGAAAGCGAGCGAGACGAGGCACGAAGGCGATTTTGGCGGGACGAGAGGAGCGGCGACGGTGGGGAGGAGACGACGGTGCCAAAGCGGCGGAAGAGGAGAAGGAAGGGTTGGTGGAAGAAGAGGAGCAGGAAAGGTGGGAGGAGAGAAGAGCAAGGAGGAAGCGACAGAAAATGTTGAAGCACGCGGGCTGAGTCAAGCCTGGGGTTGGCCGCGGAGGCTGGCGGTGCTGGTGTTTGGGGCCTTTAGCGGCGCTTAGCCCGTGGCTGGCGGTGGCCGCAGGCTTGCTAACGCAACTGGATCGCTGTATGTAGCAGCCTGCTAATAGCAGCTTTGGAGGATGGGGTCGCCCAGGGCAGGCTGCTCCGGGAGCTGCTTGTGGCTGACGACCTACGGGCCGGCCTGCCAGGGGCGGGCGCTGCAAGGAGGGATGGCCGCTGTACTCAACGGAACAGGCAGTTAATACGGCACGGATCCTCGCTCGTCCTTCTTGCTTCTTACTCAGCGCACTTACGCACACAAGGGCACCTCACCCTCGGCTTTGCAGTGCGCGCCCCCCCCGGATAGCCCAAAGCCAAAAAAGCCTCGGGGCGACGGTCGTCTGTGGGCGGGCAAGCCGGCCTTTGCGGGTGACGACAGGGACATCTATCCCAATGCGGAAGATGCGCGTGTGAGGCCGTCGAGACAGATCGGCTGAGGGGACGTTGTGGCCGCGGTCATGGAGGGGCACCAGAGTGAGAAGAGGAGAGAGCGCAAGATAGACACGTCCAGCCAGCCCCGACGGTGCACGCTTGGGGTCGCAGCAGGGGGGGCTCGCCATGGAATGGGGCCTCCTGGCCAGAGACAGTCGGCCTGCGTCGGTGGAGCGACTTCACGCACGGTGTGCCGTGGAAGTACTCAGGCTCCTTGGCAGCGACGAGGCCGCACCGCGACGACACCCTTATGCCCTGCAATTCGCTTCAGCAGGCGACTGCTTCGTGAACGTGACGGGGCGTTAGGGAGGGAGAGAGGTGAGCGTGGACGCATAGGATCTCAAGGCGCCAGCGAGCGATACGAACCCTCCCCCCCTTCGAAGCGGACGACCACACACGGCTCACCGTGCCCGAAGCTGCAACCGCGCACGAGGCCCCAAATCGAGGTGCGGCGGTTGTCTTAGTCAGCCGCAGCGCCTCGCGAGTGGTGATAGTGAAGTACGAAGTAGCAACAGACGGAATCGGGCCTGCCCGCGATATAGTTATAGTAGTGCGGCGTGCAATCAACCTCGGGGGGCCGGGCAACGGCCACGGCACCTCACCTTCTCCATCTTCGGAATATAAACGAGCTGAAGTCAATATAGAGGAAGATATGCACGGACCTGGTCGGCAGGCGGGTCTGCGATGGACGATGGAAATTCGCAACCCATCAAGGGCTGGCTCAGCGGTGGATGATAAACCCGCGACCCAGCGCCGTAAGCTACCCCCCTTCCCTTTGGCGGATCACCATCAATCATACCGTCGCCTGTGTCCGTACCCTCCGTATGGCATCAGAGCGTTGCGCTCCCTGCTCGCGCAGAAACCGAGACTGGTCATGACGCCCTTTCCACGTCACATAAAAGGCCGTGTTCCGTCATCTTCAGTGTCTAGCTTAATGAAAAGAAATGCATACGTGCGGTGCTTTCCTCGCCGTTACCACCCCCGCCAGCCACTCTCGATCGTAGGAATGCGTACGGTGCGTGTACATGTCTGCACGCTCGGGCCAACTTTGCTCCTTTCCCTTTGTTTCTTTTCTCGCCTAAAGCAAGGTCGCTTCTGCTTTACTTCTATCCTCTTTGGCTGGGTCCACCCAGTGCCAACCAAGCGGCAAAGCAACATTTTCTCACTCGTCGCACAATATGATGCTTGCCCGCACCCTTGTCTCACCGGGTTTATCGACCCTGTGCCTGCCAATATGGTCTTCGTCCGAACAACAAAAATTGGGGTCCCGTCCTTGCCTTGGCCGAAGCCTCGTCTTCCGTGACGAGATGCGGCAGCTGACCTGCCTGACTTGCTGCACACCAGCCCATGAAAGAAAGCAAGATGGAAGAAGCCGGAAAAGTCTCGTGTTATGTGTCACGATGTCACGGTGGGCAGGCAGCTCGGGCCAGCCGGCGTTACGTGTCATCGTATCCTCCTCATGGTTCAGGACATAGTTCAGCTCAACCGCATAGCAAAAAGCTCCTTCTGCTCCTGTCTCAAAATGTCGACTTCGTATTGCACCGCCGTCCCTCGACTGCACACGACAAACCAGATCAGCGGGTAGTGGCGATCAACCGGAAGTGTGCTTCAGTCGGTGTTGAGCCAGGATGCAATGGTCATTTGGAGAAATAATTGCAATGTCTAAATTTTAGCATCCCCGAAGCTCCAAAACCACCTGCCACCAGAGCGCTTCAGTCATGAAGCGTGTATCATCCATCGGCATCCTTGCCACCTGGCCGCCGTGCGTCCCATAATAACAGTCATGGGTGCACAAGGCCGGTAGCACGCAAACCCTACTGTCCATATCCGCAAAATGTTGCCTCCCTGATCAAGGCATAAGCGACGTCATTCTGACTTCGGTCGTCTAGGCGGCAAACGCGCCTGGCAGTCCAATCCTTTACTTTCCACGCCACTAAAGGCCACGGTTGAACCAAACCTTGCCATGACTACCGCCCTTTCCGTGGAATTCTTCTTCCAACCTGTCCGCCGCTATCTCCTGCTGCTGCGGGAAGACGGCGAGAGCGAGGGGCAGCACAGCAAACGCCGTGACCGCGATGAGGCCGAGGTTGATACTAATAGAAATCGTCGACCTCAGCCTCGGGCGCATTTTGACCCAATCTCTGTCCATCAGCCGTTTATACCAGGTCTGTTTCTCCTGGATGTAGTAGAGAAGCATAGGTGGGATGACCATGACGGGACTGCTGTTGAAGACGCGGCTAGCCGCTGTCTCGTACACAGCCAATTTGGCCGCTTTGCGGCTCTTGCCCAGCGATGGTACGTCCTTTTCCGACTTGCCTTGCTCCAGCTTTTCTTTCTCGTCATCTGACAGCACCGGCCGCACGTCGATGCCTGTCTCGATTTCGCCCTTGCGCATAATGTAGGCATTGAGCGCGCCGGCCGAGGCCACGGCGGCAAAGGGCACCAGTCGCTGGAGAATTGCCTTTGCCCCGGCTGCCATTTTAAGCCTCTTTACCAACACATTCAAGCCGAGCGAGACAGAACACGAGGCTGTGACGGCAACGGCATACGACTTGACCAGCGTCTCCGTCGTCATAGACGACGACTTGTTGGCATTGGCGCTGTTGACGGCCACGTTGACGGACTGGTTAGCGACCTGCCATGCCACCGTGCCTGCTGTCTGCAGCCCGGGCTGCAGCATGCCCGCCGTCACGATCAAGTTCGTGATGACGAAGCACGACATGCGAAAGGGGAGGAGGACCGGCTCGCCCGTGTCTGGAAGTTGCGCGGAAGTCGCGCATCAGGCGTCAGTATCAATGGCTGTCTCGTCTATCCGCTCATCGTCCCGCCCCTATCCGGTGCGTGCATCTGGGCGAGTATGCAAGTGAGTATATACCTGGGTGAAGGGTCGAGTCGACAATCTTTTTTGCTCTCCAGAGCTGAGGTGTCATATCCTGCGTCTTGCCGGTTTTGTAGTCGGTCACGAGCTGCTTGGCCCGCTCAAGTCCGGTTTTGCCAGCGAAGAGGGTGCTATCGACAGCGCGAGCCGAAGCCATCGCCAAGTTAGCCCGTCGTCTTCTATCCAGTGACAACCACAATCGGCGTGGGCCTTGGAGCATCTCGTCGGGTCCAGGCTCACCTGGGATCCGTGATACCAATGGCGTGCCGCACGCGGCCCGAGTAAGTGCTCAAGTCATACTGCGACACTGGCAGCTCGCGATGTCCCGGTAGCGACGACGACATTATCCTTAACCTGTGGTGAAGTGGGATAAGAAGCGGCGGCTGCGAGAGCGTGAATCTACCCCCCTGCCTGGCGATGAGTCAAGTCGAAGCCGCCCCAGCTGAGGGATCATTGACACCGGTAATTCGACAGCAGACAAGGGTTTGAGACGATAAGCAGTAGCCGATGTCGGCTTCATTAAAAATGGAGAAGGGTGATGAGGAAGGCAAAAGAAGTGCGACAAGGGCTCCGGCGAAGCGCGGGCGCCTTTGTCCTACTCTTGGTTCGTTGCCCTACCAACAGACGCATCTCGTGCGACGGACAATTTGCGAGGATGGAAACACATTATTTACAAGCACCTATATTTAGCGGTGGGCACACTGGGAGACAAAGTGCATCTTGGAGATACGGACTTAAAATATGGTAGGAAAAAGAAGGGGGGGGAAAATCGTCAAGCCGTAAAAAGTAAACTTCTGTTGAAACTTTCACATCTCCCTCCGTAAAATGGCATGTGAGGACCAAAAAATTTTTGTAAGTAAATTAAAATTCTATGTCGAATACATATTATCTTATCTCGACCGCACCAGGAGTCGAACCTGGAACCTTCAGAGAATCGCGATAATACTAACCGAAATCTGACGCGCTACCATTGCGCTACGCGGCCCGAGATGAACTTGTGCGATATTTGTTATATCTTGTTTATAATAATTTATAACTATATTTTATAACACATAACATCATCACGTAATTAACGCTAACGGCACTCTTCAAGCAAAACTTGCTGCAAAAACAAGGTAGCGACGAGCAGAGCAAACAGGCCAAACGGCATGGCGCCTAATGATAAGCTCCGTACGCATTCGATTCTCTTTCATTACAATTCATCTATAGCCTTCTGCGCTCGCCGGGCACTGTCCTGATCACCGAGATGACGGGTTGAGAAACGCAGAGCTGGCGAGAGATAATAGCGTCGTCATATCATGGAAAAGCTTCTTTCTTTGTAGTGACGTCTCGCATACTGCAGGCTTCTTAATCTCTCGTCTCGTTGAAGCAATATCGGAAGTGTCAACAGCTGTCACCATATGATGAGTAACATGCCTAATTGAATTTTTACTTACTAACAACCGGACATGATCCGGGCAGGTCTTTGACTGCCTACTGCCCATAGCTGTCCGCCGCCGAGATTCTCTAACATTACAGCTCTTTGTCAGCCCTGCTCTACGGAAATGATTTTTCTACGCAGCCTTGAGTGCCATCAGCTTTCGCGCCAGAATCAAGGACTGCACGCGCAGAGCGCGCACACTTGGCTCGAGGCGAGACATTTGATTCAGGTTGCTTCAAATGTCGTCAGGTCCCAAGTGGAATTCAGCAGCTGGAGCTGGTGACGAAGAGAATGCAAAAGCCAAGACTTTCCAAGGGATGAAGATCTAGATTATCACATGTAGCAGGGCAACACCAGGCCAGTCCAACCAGACGAAGGTCTCCGACATCGAACAGCCTTCTTATGGCATCACCGCCAATACTACCGCCGATGCCTTGACCATGTTGCGCCCACGGAAGCCCAATTCTCCGACCCTTGTGAAAATCTCGGATTGCCATGGCTCAAGAGCTTCAAGAACAGCGAAGCACAAAGCAGGAATGCTAGCAACTTCAAAGATGTCGACAAACGCTCAGTAGCTATCTGTTCTGGCAAAGGGCGCCCCCTCCAATCACCAAAGCAGACAACATTAGACAACAAATATCGAAACTATCAGACCCGATTGCTCGTAATGAGGATCCAGCAACAACATCGAGGCACGAGTAAGATTGAGGCTTGAAAAATGCCCCTCCCACCCCATATCGTTCATTTCAACGTAATGTACGAAGTAGAAGGGGGTCCAGTACGGACCCAGCCTATGTCTCTACAGAGACAAGTTGGAATCTGGAATAAATACTGGGAAGCCACCGGTTGGCGATCCCGGCTGGACCGGATTAGTCAGAAGAACGATTCGCCTCGCCCCTGACGCGTTCAAGGATCATGCGGTAATTGAGATCGGTCACTGGCAACAAAGGGGGCCAGGATAGTTAAAAGGTCCGTAGGTTCGCACGTAGTGAGAGAGGAGGGGAGGAGGGGAGAGACGCAATTAATGTTTTGAGATTCATAACAAAAAAGGAGTCTTTGAATTGTGCGTTGAACTATTAGCCACTTCGAGCCCGAACTTGGATTTGGCTGATAGCTATTGACCCATTCGGCATACCACGGTTCCGTGGTATCCCGACAGAATCCTTTCGTTGAAGTCATTCAGCTGTGCGTTTTCACATTCATAAGTATAAGAGACTGTCAACTAGAATCAGGAGGCATGAGTGGCCACATGCTTTTTGAACAATGTTTTTTGCTATTACCTTCCTGCCCTTTGCTCCCATGACCTCCAGCCGCTGGAAAATGGTGCTTTCGATACCACTAAGGCGGCTTACCTTTGTGAGCTCCAGAAACTGACTTGTCTGACCGGTTCTGCGCCTGTCGACAAGGTCAATTTTACATGGACCTCTGTCACAGTGCGTGAGGTCGGAATGGCCTCAAAGAATATAACTTCCGGCTATAGGGTCACTGAAAATCGGACAATCTCACGGTCCCAAGGCATTGCGACATCCGGAATTTCACGCTGATGTGGTGGAGACATCGCCAAAGCCTCGGTCAATTTTGAGTCCCGATAACACGCCAAGAACCGGCCACCAGATACGCGATATTGGCAGGAACGAGACTCCTATGACCGTCGCCAAGAGGTGGTGTAGGTCGAAGTGCCAGGAGCTTGTAGAGGACTGGTGGGCGGACGCCTGCCCATCAAGATACAAGCAACTGGGGCTCGACATGCGACGGAAAAGACCGCCGGAACTGAACCTCTCCAGGAGGACTCTGCCCCGACTGTACGCGTCCCGGATGGGGCATGGCGACTTCGCCGAGTACCACAAGCGTTTCAACCACCCCGACGCTGAGCTGCGCTGCTCGTGCGGGCGAGACAAGTCCCCTGGGCACTTCGTTGAATGTCGCAAGGCATTGACCAAGTAGAAAGACTCGGGGCAGCCGCGAAGACCGCCGGACAAGCTGGAGGAGATGCTGGGTCCCAAGGGGTGAAAGCTGTTCGCGGAGTTTGCGACGGCGACGGGGGGGGTGTTCCGCGATATCCCCTCGGGATAGGCCGGTACGTCTCTAGGGAAGCTGGGCAAGGGTAGAGGCGGACGAGTCCGCAGGCAAGGTCTTGCAGAGGCAAGAGGTCCGGGCGCGTGGTGGCCGGAACTAAACAGAATTTCCCCAAGAGGAATTCGCTGGGCTTCCCAGCAGGCCAGGGAATGGGGGAGGAAATCTGGGCGTGAGGCATACTCGATTCAACATCGTAACGTCGTGACCCACCTTTACGTCAGCACCCCCTTCAGTCACCAAATCGTGTCGCGTATCGTAACCACAACATTATCTTCAATCCGCAATTTACTCCACCAATTCAAATCCAACTAGCTCAAATTTTCGAAATGCATTGGTCAAGACTCCAGCGTGAGAATAATATCGCGAATGCTATTTCTTCTGTACAAAATGGTACCCAAATCGTGGTCGCAAGCCGCGGGTGGGATATTCCACGTACGAAACTAGTCCGACGACTTCAAGGGAGTCAAACGGCCCGTGCAGCGCAAGAATATGCCCAGAGACTATCTAATCGGCAAGAAGAGCTTAAAAAGTGGATTTTAGCGGAAGAACAAGCGGGCCGGCCGCCTACGAAGCGCGAGGTGGTCGCCTTCGCGCAACACATCGTCAGCCTTGGTAGCGATGACAGGTCCATCGGGCGGTACTGGCTCGAGCGCTTCTTGAGCCGCAAGAAGGATATAAAATTGAAGTTCTCTCGAGGCATCGATTTCACGAGGAGCTTTTCCTCAACGGAGGAGAGCTTCCGGGCCTTCTACGGCCAGTTAGACCACATCATCAAGACCAAGTCAGTCGGTTCCTCGCTAATCTATAATATGGATGAGACAGGCGTCACAGAAGCCGAAACAAAATCCGGGAAAGTCATAGGCTCGAGCCTAACGAAGCAGGCCACACGCACTATAGGCAGCCCCGGCGCTTGGGCTACTATTATAGAGTGTGTGAGCGCTGTAGGCCGACGAGTCTCGCCGCTGGTGATCTTCACAGGCACGAATCTTCAGGGGCAGTGGTTTCCGGATAAATTCACTGACTGGGCCTATGACTGCAGTGCCTCAGGCTGGTCGAACGCAGAGATAACACTGAAGTAGCTTCTGGCCGTCTTTATCCCGGAAACGGCGCTCCCAATGGAGTCGTGGAGGATCTTAATCTTAGTGATTGATGGCTCTAAGACTCATACGTCTGCAGCTGTTATGCATGCAGCCTTTAAGGCTAATATTTACTTCCTTTTCCTTCCATCGCACTATTCCCACGCCACGCAGCCTCTTGACGTCGGCGTCTTTGGCCCCCTGAAGGAATACTATCACCAACAGCTTGCATGCTACGTGGACTTCGGGCACACGGCACCATCGCAGAAGCAGCGCTTCCTCCAGGCATACGAAGTAGCCTCAAAGCAAGCGATCACATCAGTCAACATCAAGGCCGGATTTCGAGCTGCGGGAATTTTCCCTACTAATGTGGACAGGCCACTGGCAGCAGTGGTAAGGCCTGCCGCCCAGCCGGCTACACAAGACCTCCCAGCAACACAAAAAGCCCGGATTAGGACAAAATCGGTATTTTCGAACGCCTCGTGATGGGAAGTAATTCAGGAAGCAAGCGGAAGGCACAGCGCGCCGCTTGTTCGGCGTCAATCGCGATTTCCGTACGATGGCTAAGAAGATCAGCTACGCAGTCGACCAGAACGACGAAGTGGCCACTTTACGCGCTGAAAATAGCCACCTAAAGGCCCAATTGAGGGCCCAGCGCCGCACGGTCAAGAAGAGGGTAAAAATCGACCCTATAGAGACCTTTTCTTCAATTGAAAGCATCTCTATTCGTGGAGTAATTGAGGAAAGAAGATGGAGGGCGTTACGACGGAGGACGCTGACGCGACGCAAAGGTGGGATTGCCCGGAATTTATGCCGACCCACTATAGACCCAGGCTAGGCCCGGTTCATTGGGCGAGGATAGTTGTATGCATTATCTTATTGATTATCCGTTTCACGCATTCTCGTCGCTATGCGAGAGGAACTGCTCCCTACGCATAAAGGGTGGGTCGTAAAAACGGGACGGAATTATGTAGAGATGGCCTCCGACGAGCGCGTCAACGCTCTTCTCAACCTGAACCGGGGCGCAAGCCTTGGCGAGGCTGAACCGGTTGAAAAGTTACAGCCCGATGACTGCGCATAGGGCGAAACGAAGAGAGAAGGCTTGCTTTCCTCGGGTCCTCGGGTCGGGCCGCGGACGGGATGTTGTCGAAGCGTGTCAGACTTTGATAGCCTCCGCTGACTGAATATCGTGTCGCCAGCTTAAACTCAAGTCCTACCAAGTGGCGAAGCGCGTCGCGGTTTGATCTGGACTGAATTGAACTGCAGCAGGCAATGACCGGGGCGCAATGCAAACGACGCACATACAAAACAAAGCAACCGACGACAGATGGCCTTGGGAAGTCAGCTTTGACCGTCAAATCGCTCAGTCATCACCGGCGGCCCCGCGCTTCTGGTTGATTCTATCGCCGCGGCCCATGGCTTCGCCATGCTGACGTCCGCTTAAGTCTTACCGTCCAGAAAGCGCCGGGCGAATGGGAAGGACGGGAAGAGACGTCCACGGCGCCGCCCTTGGCCAAGGCTATTAAACCCCCCCGTCTCCCTGATCTGGCGCGGCCTGGCTCGCACGTGCGGACTTTAGGCCTTATCACCGGCGCCTCGCCCTGTCGTCCTCAGCATGTCCGGGGTGAGACAGGCCAAAGTCCACGGCAGCCGTGGGAGCTCAGGGGAAAGGGATGGATGGGCCAGGAAGGCGGCATCAAGGGCTAGAGCCGATTCTCAACTCCGCCGCCAGGCCCAAGGAATCTTGTCTGACTGGCGTGTCGCGAGCACAAGCTTGATCTGACACAAGATGACGAGAGACCCAGAGCCTCGCGGCAAAGATGCGTGGCAATGAGTGTCTTGACGGACCAGACATGGCCATGTTGCTATAAAGTCTGACTCGGGACCTCCCTCGCACACATTCTCTCCCTCTCTTTCGCGATCTCTCATCTTACCGTCCAAGGTCAAGCCTGCTTCCGACGCGTCTTCTCTCCTACTTGGACAGAAGAGATTTATCACAACCAGCCACTCTCACTATCCTCGCCGCCTCACCCCCTTTCTTGACCCAGCCCGCGATTGAGTTGTCCCAATGGCAGCTCGTCCCTGCTTTATCTCCTCTAAATCGCCCGACCAATCGTCACCATGGCATTACACGTCGACTCTTCCGACCGCTCCATGGCCGCCTACGTCGCCCCTCGCTCTTCTAACCCCATCGCGCCCGTGCCGCCATCCACGACGCCCACGCCAAGAAGATGCCTCTGCTGATGGGCTATTACGCTGGGCTGAGCTCCATGCCCATCACGCGCTTCCTGGCGCCCATGGGCTTCGACACGGTATGGATCGACTGGGAGCACACGGCGTGCAACGTCGAGACCATGACGACCATGGTACACGAGGCCATGTTCATGAGCAACGGCCGCACGATCCCATTGGTGCGCGTTCCCGGCCACGAACACGCCGCCATTGGCTACGCCCTTGATGCCGGCGCCAGCATCGTCATGCCTCAGGTCGATACGGTCGAGCAGGCTCAGCACGTCGTCTGCCGCCAAGTTCGGCACCAAGCAGCAAGGATCGCGGTCGGCGCCGCCCTTCCGCCTCATCCCCTTCGTGACGGACACGACGATTGATCCAGAGCGGGACATATGGCAGAACCTAAACGACCAGGCCGCCATAATGATCCAGATTGAGACGTTAGAAGGTACGTGCGGAGCACCGAGCGGCACACACAGTCCCACGGCCAGCCTCCTCTCTGCGTCGGCATCATGACTAAAAGATCGGGGGACCGGGCCTTTGGCCAAGAATCACGGGACGCCGCTGACTCGAGGCGACGCCAGGCATCAATAACCTCGACGCCATTCTGACTCAAGTCCCTGATATTGACATCGTCTGGCTCGGCTCTCTCGACGGCCCGCATCAGCATGAACCTGCCCGGCAACTTCGGTCTCGGCGGCGACGAGCCCGCCTGGATCGAAGCTCGCGACAATTTCTTCGCCGTCATGGACAAACACGACAAGCCCTATGGCGGCTTCTCCTTCTTCCAACCCCCTTCGGCTCGCCCGAATCTTTTAGCAAGGCCACGGAGCGCATGTCCTTTGTCATAACCTCGGCCGACGTCATGCATCTCGCCAACCTGCACCAATATATCCAGACGGCCCGAAGCTTGGTACGAAGGGCCGATGAAAACGCCGCCGAGGAAAAAAAGTCGACATCAACATTTCTCTCAGTCAAGTCGAGTCTCATGGTAACGGACTTCGCACATGAAAAGGGGGCCTTGTAGCCAATGACGGAGCCATCCAACTTTCTTTTCAGCTCAGCTCGGAAGAATGCGAGTTGATCAATGTGAAATGGGTGCTTTCACAGAAACTGCGGAAAGACTTTGACGATACTCTCACAGCAGTTGGCCCCCATGAGCGCTTGGACACATGTATAGCCTGAGTGCTCAGAGCCACACTATAGAATTGGTTCAAGTAGGATTAGAAGACAGCAAAGGGTGGGGATACCTAAACTACGTCAAATTGATTCACCGGCCTTGCGCGTCAAAGGCACTATAAGAACGAAATATGCTACCATGAGCCTAACTCTGATCCATGTTGAGGCCGCATCCAGTGACCCAAAAGTTCAACAGTTTCTCATCTTGTTTCCTTTTTGAGCCGAGTATTGGCGGCTGCCGCCAGTGACAATCGCCCAAATGGAGGATCCGGGGCAAAAGTTTTCCCATCAATATATGAGTTCTGGTTCTTCATAAACGTGAATGAGCACCGCTCAGGGGTTGTTCATGACTTGATATCGAGCTGTCCTCTCCTATCGTGGTACAAATCTGGGCAAGGCTCGTATCTCTGCCACAGAATCCACTTCCTGAACCAAGGCAACATGGTAAACAGCTGGTATGAGGCGTGCGTGCGGTCGGGTACAGCGAAAACGTAATCCAGTTCCTCGAGTGTCTTTTGCTTCGTTTCCGGTACGAACAGGAAGATGAGCATCAAGGCCACGAGGTTCAGGCCCGCGTAAAAGCCAAAGGCTCCGGGAGCCGTCATGGCGATCAACATGTGCGGAAAGGTGAGAGAAAGAACCGCCGCCCAGAAGTTATTAGTCGCCACAGCCCACGACATTCCAATCTCCCGGTGGGACAAAGGGAAGACCTCGGCCGAGTACATGAACGGTACGGGACTCGCCTGTTGAAATCCATCAGCTCTGTCCGCCAAGCTCATTTTTTGTGTTCAACGAACACTGGGCAGCTTACCCGGAGAATAAAAGGCAGAGAATAGATATACAAAAGTGGCGACGGCAGCGATTCGGGCAGTACTGTGCTCAACATCCAAGTCGATGAGATAACAGAGACCAGCGGCTGGGTGACGGTGTGTCAGCAAGTCTGATCTCTGGTTTGGCAGGCATCGACGCACCCAGCAGAGTCCAAAACATGTTGGGAAAGGTGAAGAGCAAGAGAGCCCGACGGCCAAACGTGTCAATCGTCCACACGGCCGGCCATGCGAAGATGAAGTTGATAAGGCCAAAGCCAAAGCTGGCCCACAATGCTATGTAGTCGGAAATACCGCTCTGCTTGAAAATGATGCTGCTATAAAAGGAAATGATGTTGACTGTGCGGTCCATGTCAACAGCCAGTCGCAGTGGCATGCCCGGGGCCACTACTCACTGCCGCAAAGCTGCTGCGCAATCATGACGATGCCGGAGGCCCAAGTGGCGCGCCTGATGCGAGGAATGGTAAATAGCTCGATGAAACGAATAAAGATGTTGCTCTTGGCAGTGAGGCCAGCCTCCTGAACCAGAAGCTCCTCTTGTTCGAGCAGGCAGTGGATGTGGTAAAGGTCTCTAGCGGCCTGCAGAGGCGTATTTCGAAGGCGAAGGAGAGAGCGCCATGCCTGATCGTATTTCTTCTTCAGGCAACAGCGAGGACTCTCTGGGCAGAAGTAGGTGCCGATGACCAGTGGCAAAGCCGGTATAAAAGCCGAGGCAAATTGAAGTCGCCATGCGATGGCGCCAGTCTTCCCGACTGCAAGATTGGCACATGTACCCAAGAAGATGCCTACAAAGCACGCGGTCAGTGGAAGAAGAGGCGACAGAGGATATGAGAAACCGACCAAATGCCGTCCAAACCTGCCACGACATGACAAGTCCGCCACGAATGATGGCAGGAGAATTCACTGCGGAGAAGACTGGCACTGTCACTTCCTTCAGGCCCATGCCAATGCCGAGAAGCATGCTAGATAGGATAATAGATCAACAGGCGGGAGACAGGGAGGAAGAGGGGCGAGGGCTCAACTGACCGGCTTGCAGCAAGCTGACCCCAGGTCTGGGACAAAGCCATGCCAAATGGCGCGATTAAAGATAAAATAGCTGCGACAAAAATAACCCTACGGCGGCCCAGCCAGTCATTGAGAGGATCCGAGATCCAGCCAGCACTGTGCAACGCAGGGTCAGCGCAAGGATCCAGGCATCCGAGCAAGAAGGGGTAATGAAGCATACAAGGAGATGGTGATGTAGGGCATGGAGTTGATGAGACCGATAATCCAGCTGTTCCGCGCGCAGTCACCCTGGTTTACGACGGGGCCGCATGCCGACCCGGCCGTGTCCGGGATACCGAGGGCAATGGGAAAGCTGAGGTTGGCGCCGTTGGACCCGGTCTAGAGGGGACCAGTCAGCGGCATTCGAGCAAGGATGAGGAAAGCTTTGTTTGGGAGGGAGAACGGGGGCGAACCTGGTCCCAGCCCTAAATGGCAGCGGCTATGGAGTTAAGGATAATGGTGTAATAGAGCGGCCACGGGTGCTTCCAGCGATGGGTCATTTCCTCGCTCAGAGCTTGGCGGTCGCCATCGTCGAGGTCGGGCAATTCATAGAAGCCGGCCGGGTCCTGAGCGACTAGGGCGCCCTTTTGGAGCAGTGGCAGAATGTCCTGGGGCAGACCCTTGTCACTTTGGAAGCGGGCAACGTTAGCAAGGAGCTAGTCGCGCGGAATTCCCCTCAGAGGATTGCGGATCTCGCCAGTAACGTTGTCATTGAGCTCGCTCAGCCGGCGGCGCTGCTGGCTCTCGTGGTCTACCGTGGAGCTGGGGCAGTCAGCATGAGTAGAGGGCTCGGCGGAGAGGCCAAAAGGAGCGGCAGATTGTACAGGACGTCATCGCCGTGCTCGACGGTCGCAGTCTTTTCTCCAGTCATTGGCAGAGCTGTGGAATAGGATGAGGCAAGGAAGGGAAGGGGGAAGAGAGGGAGAGGGAGGGTAGGAGATGGTGGACGGAGGGAACCCGCCGGAGTGAAGTAGGGAAGGAGGAGGGAGGAGGGGAGAAAGGGGAGGAGGGAGAAAGAGGAGGAGGAGGAGGAGGAGGACGGAGGCAGAGGACAAAGGAAGATGACAGATGAGGAAGAAAAAAGCCGAGCGTGCTGAAGCAGCTGAAGTCCCCTACTCCGGCCGCGGCTAGGCGTAGCAGAGAGCGCCGAGGCAGCTGACCACCATCTCACTCACCCTCCGTTGCGCACGTCTAACAAACGCGGGGAAGACGGCGCGGCCGGGACAGAGGCGGCGGGCGTCGAGAGCAAGGAAGACAAGACGAGGCGGGAGCTATTAGATCGAGCGGCGCTAAGAGCCTGAAAGCGTGTGAGCGTGGCAGAGTGGCCTCTGTGTTAGTCGTCCAGCAACCGCTTCCTCGATTGCTTCGGTCGGTCTCATTTCGCTGGCGTCTCCCGCGCCGAGACAGCCGCACCCTGCGTGGCGTCGGGCGTCGGGCGTCAAGCATGGGCAGCCGGGAACGCAGAAGCAGGCCAGAAACAAGCACTGAATGCGCGCGATGCGCGAATCCGGCGGCAAACGGATGGTGCCGAGGGTGAAGCCATCGTTGCGACGACGTTTGGAAGCGGAAAGGTCCTCGTTGAGGCTCTTTGCTCGCCTGCGCGTCTGCAGGGGCGACCGGTACGGTTGCGCCTGCTCACGTGGCCATGTTGCGCCCGGAAACAGGAACACCAAATCAAGGCCTGCGGTCGACCACAGCGCTACGTCCCTTTGACTCAGGCATTCTCGACATTGTTGTCGCTGCCGCTGTTGTTACGCTTCATCCCACTTTGCTGCTCTCTCGGCTTCCCTATCGCCGTAGACACACGTCCACCCTATCCCGCCCTTTTCCGGCCGCCTTCTCATTCTGTCTGCGGCAGCGTCCAAGTGTCATGACCGCGTCAGTCCTCCAATCCGCCCCGAAGCACCTTGCAAAGCCTGTTCGTCGACTCCCTGCACATGCCGTTTGTTGAACCCGTCTCCTGCCGCCTTATCTGGTCTGTCACGCCCATGCCAGGGAGATGCAGCCATGCCGTGCACTTACGCTGCATCCGGCCCCTCTCGCCACGTGAACACCTGAAGCTCTGGGCCAGCGTCCCGCAATGTATTTTGGACCTCGTTGGCTGACGGCCTCATCACCACCGTCGTCTGCGGCGCCCAGGTGCTCGTGCTCGGCCGACTAAGGAGTACAACAACTCAGATCAGAATTGACGCTTTTTTGGTTATCAAATCAGACCAAATCAAATCCGATTAGGTCTAATCTAAGGTCCCAAACCTTCAGTCGCTCTTCGTCCTCAAGAGGTTGGAGAAAAGCCTTGACGGCAAGATTGATGGCGTGTCCGCTGCATCTTATTCCATTGACATAACCATCCCACCAAATTCCCTCTTTCTGAATGCAGACCCCATCACCCGACACAGTTTGTCATTCTGGGTCGCATCATCACCCACCAAAGTGCTGAGATTTTGACGGATGCCCAGAGTCTTCGAAAGTGAATAACAAAAAGAAACTAGTCTGCTTCAAACCAGACGCAAGGGTGAACGATTCCCCGTCACCAAAGAGACGAGTACATTTCCGATAATGTCTTTGCGTAGCGGTTTCTTGGCCAATTCGGGCGTCGAGCTCAGGCATGTGATCTATCATGGCTGCCTGACTTCACATATTCTGCTAGCTAAATAGACGTGTAGCATACACACGATGAATTTCGTTCTCGAAATTGGTGTCATGTTTCTTGAATGGAGGATCTCGACGATTTTGCTGCTTTGACATACTTGGACTAGCTTCTCGCATAACTTGCAAGAGAATATGCTGTGCGGCTCGAGGATATTATCCTCTTTTCTCTCATTAGGGCCTGCCTCATCTCGAGACTCGGTTTTTATAATAACCTGCTTCTTAGCTTTTGTTGACTCTATTCATGATCCCGAAAGATACGAAGTTCTACTAGCCCTTCGTCTTGGCATCTTTTCTCAGTATCTATAGAATTTTGCAAAGCCCAAGCCTTCATGCACCGGCGTCCTCGGTAAGACCTCATTTCCCGGTTGTGCGGTCACCGCAATATTGTGAGTCATAACGGTAGACTCATGTTTACACCGTGCCTGAGTATTCCGACACGGGCGCTCGGGAAAGACTGTCAAGGAAGGACCTGTGATCCAGGCAGGAGGCAGGCAAGCAGGCAGGCAGGTAGGCGGACAGCAGAGCAGGGCTGGAAGCAAGAGGTGAGACAGATGATTGTGCCATGCAGAAGAGGTGAAAGGAGCGGTTCCCAGTGGAAGGGAGGACCTTTACATATACAAGTTGTGGGTGAGGCTTGGTCCTGTGACAAAGACCTCGTATCCAGGTCGTGCACCCACCGCAGCATTATCGTGAGTGGTGACGGTAGACTCATGGTCTGATAACGGGAGTTTTTCTGTACAGGCGTCATAGTGGAACTTAATTTCTGGCTTGTTTTGGATAGGTCTTGCCCGTACTAGCCGTACGCTTGTTCGTGCCGTACGACTACAAGCTATGAGTTGTGACAATGAACGCATTACTCTGTAAGTGATTTCTCAGAAGGTTGACTGGTCTTTTGCGAAAAAAATTTGCCTGCCTTTATAAAACATGCACGAAGAGAGCACCGATACCAGTAACTAAATCTCCGTGTTTTCAATCTTGCTCTTGACCCCTGCTTAGCTACAATCACCTAAAGCTCCTTGACCCAAGAAGACATAACGAATCGTGTCGATTCCTCCGATTGTGGTAAAGTACCCCCTCATTCAAGTGATCCCCTGTACCCTTTCGTAGCATGAATTTGCGCAACACTACTTTGGCGACTTCGTGGGCGTCAGACGCGCCAAAATTGCAACACCGAAAGGAGGAGGGAGAGACCCCGGCTTTGTGGGAAGTGGAAGATAATATTGCGACCGGGAACAAGACGAGCAAGGAATGGTACAAGTCCCAGGCATGCATACTCGCACCTGTGACGGTGCGGCGGGTCGGTCTGGATTAACGGGTCCCAACCTTTTGGATAGGCTTGAAAGAGAGCCGGCTGAATTGAAAGACGTGATTAGTGCGTGTCCCTACCTCTTTTGAGCATTGGGATAGTGCAATTGCTATGGCATGTTCTACACGGCATACATAAAAATACCATCAACCAACCGGCTTGATGAGGTCCCTAATCCTGACGGGGTTCCGGGTACTGGCGAAAGCGGAAATCCGAGGAATGATGCCGGAGCGCCTCAAACACGTTAATTATGTATGTAGTGTCTTGCGGTTCCACTGAAGAGTCCAGGCCCGTGGCAGGATGTCAAGGCACCCTATTGCTCCTGACTTCGTCGTGGGCTACGAAGTATTGCGGCCAAAACAATCTCTTGACGAAGGTAGGCAGCATCCCCAGGCTTGTTACTCGAGCACGGTAGTTTTTAGCCTCTTCTATATAAGTGCCTCTGGCTCATCGTGGGCTATGCATGTGACTGCAACCAGGCGCTCAGGCGGAAAATGCGTTATACGCTGGTAGATAACTATCGGAAATTGTCACAGGCAATTGTGTGTGAGAGGTACAGACTTGTTCTTTGTTTCTGACTAGCTAAATATGAGGCTTCACGATTGGTTCTTAAGTAACAATCGGATACATGACGTAGAAAAAAAGCGCGATCAATGCGTGGTGCCGGTGAGGTATGTATCGGCGATCCCAAGTACAGTCATGCATGCGACAAATGCGACATGACGTCCATGACAGCACCTACTTGTGACGTTCAAAGCGACAGAAAGCTTATCGCCTTGGCTGTTCTTCTATCGTGTCATCGAAGATGGAACTTGAGGCATACTATAGCGCATTCGAGTCGCGGGAATGAGCGTGACGATAGCGCAAGGACGTCATGTTCTATGTGAACGGAAAAGCCTAACATGCGACACCCAGTGATCAATTCCGGTAGCTTCGTGACCTGCTTTCTACGGTGCGTAACCTGTAGGGAGTGTACATGAACTTGACTGGCTATTTGGCAACTAATGCAATAACTAGTCATGCCAGTCGGCTCGTATCAGCGGCTATGCAACTCCATGTTACCAAGAGCATACTTTTTTTACTCCTTTCTTTCATAGTTACCATGCGTCTAAAAGATGATTGTGGGCTTATTTTTTTATGTTAAATGTGAACCCGCCGTCCATAATCAAGTCTGCTCCTGTCATGTAGCTGCATGCATCACTGGCCAGAAAAACGTATATCTGACGTATATCTCGTTTAGAAAACCACCAAAAGGACAGGGCGAGGCATGACTTACGCCTTTGAGTTCCGCCGGGCTTGCCATGCGGCCGCCGGGGATCATAGAGAGCCACTTTGCGGCCCTCTCTTTTGGCTGCTTGTCTAGCACTGTTCACTCACGAGCAACATCATTCCAAGCGGTTAGCAGCCTGTCCATGGCACCGAACGCCTTTACACGACTTCTTGCCACTCACTCTCCGTCTCGATGTAGCCTGGCGAGACGCAGTTGACGCGGGCAAAGTCCACCCACTCCACGGCCAGGGTTTTGGCCATGTGCACGGCCGCCGCCTTAGAGGCATTGTAGGCAGCCTGGTGCTGAGGGACGTTGACAATTGTCGCGCTGACTGATGTCGTAACAATCAAGTTCCCGCGGCCCTACCTCTTGAAGGACTTTTCCGGCCGCCTGCGCCGTCCACATGACACCATCCAGGTTGACCCTCTGGTCGGCCTGCCATGTCTCCTCCGTGTAGTCGAGGCTGTGAACGTCGGTGCAAACGCCCGAGTTGGCCACCATGACATCAAGCCGACCAAAATCTCCGACTATCTGATCGACGGTAGCCGCAATAAGTGCACGCGAACGCACATCACACTGGTACGCTCGCACGTTGACTCCTATCTCCGCTGCCAACTGCGCGGCGAGCGTATTGGCGCCGGTGCTGCTGCTGTATATCACTGCCACGTCGGCACCGGCCTCGGCCAGCCCGCGAACGATTTCAAGACCAATGCCTTTGGCGCCACCCGTCACGGCCGCGACCTTGCCAGTGAGCGAGAACTGGGTTAGGACGGGCGCATTAGGGTTCGAGGGGCGATACAGAGGCATGGCGATGGCGATGGCAATGGCGATGGCAATGGCGATGGCAATGGCAATAGGCGAACAAGATTACGAAGTACATGGCGGTTTTTCGTCGTTCATACTAGCGAGCTGTTGCTTCGAGGTGGGTTGGGGGCTTGTTGCCAGGACAAACGGTAATGATGAATATTTAGCCTGTTTAACGCAGTTAGTCAACTGTTAGTTAGCTACTTGATGTGACGTATTGATCCTACGAAGTACATTAGGGGCTAACTGTTGAATGCATTTCCCCCGTGCAAGAGGATCGAGCACGGGGGTCCGTTAACCAGGAAAGGGTTCGCTGACCGGGAAAGGATACGTAGCTACATAATATTACTGCCAATATGTACACAAGCTGGAGTTCATCATCTTACGTGCAAAACTTCAATATATGCAACATATCTTGTCATTCTATGTTACTAAGAAAGTGACGCTACTATTGCGTATTTAGACCTCCAAAAACCAGTCTGTTTTCGTAAGCAGCGTTCTTTCGACGCGTTCGCAAGTCTCATTTTATTACATCAATTGATCCTCACAAGTCCAAATCAATCCCAATTCCTCTCAAAATCTCACAATGTCTTCTTCTTGCGGTGAGATAAATTCTTTCGAAAGATGGTAATTTTTGTGAGAAATACTGCAGAGAATCTCGAGACGCGTACTGTCGCTGCGGCAGAATTATATCACGATGGTTATTTTCCCACGATCAAAGCTGCCGCTTCTGCACTCGTTTTGCCGTATAAGAGACTCTGGTCTCGCTTATAGGGGAATCATCCCGTTAGTGAAAATGGAGGCAACTTTACGCTGCTGCAGCCGGAAGAGGAGGCGGAAGTGATATGTTGGGCACATCGTCGAATTACTCAAGGCCACCACATCCAACGATGATCACTTCAACAGCACGCCAATGCGATTTTTCGGGAAAAATTTCGACAGAAAAAAGCTTCAAGATCTTGGGCCCAACGTTTCATGCGAAGGCATAGAGATATTTTCCACCGCCGCAAGGCAGTCTCGCGAGATGCTAAACGTAAGGCTATGCAAAACCGGGCTAGAATTGATGCTTTTTTTAATTCTTGCTCAAAATTTATTCACGACCACAACATCAATCGTGAAAATATTTGGAATTTCGATGAAATGGGTTTTATGGTTGGACATCTGCAGAAAGGC
>KN173741.1:526451-542512 GCA_000758425.1 Nilaparvata lugens yeast-like symbiont | reverse complement strand
GATGTACGGACTCCGAGGCACACATCAGGCACCTTAGAGCTATGTACACCCTCGAAAAGGCCACGATTCGACTGGAAAAGTGTCGCAACCCCAAAGCACATCTTGCTTCTCCTTCACCAGCTTCAAGAGTACGTCAAGATTCGGGTCGATGGATGCATCGATGCGAATGTGCCATTGACCCCGTCAGTTAGTCACGTCCTTTCGAAAGCAAGCAAGGCCGGGCGCATTCTCGCCTTGAATGGCATCCTAGCTACGGCGGAAATGACCTCAATTAAAGAAAATCAGATACGGCGATCGGCGCTTAGAGAAAGTGCCCAGATTGTTGGCCGCTTCGGCCCCTTGAGTATTCATGATGCTCGGGTGTGAGTGGCTCGCGATGAATATAACCACCGAGCCTGCCAAGAAGATGAAGCACGACGCATGCAAAAAAAGAGGTCTCGCGATGAAGTCCCCTACATTCGCAGATGGATGCGCGATCTCAGAAGCGTTGTTCGGAATAGTATCACAAAACTGAAGCCAGCTGAGTTGAGACTACAGGGTGGCTTGAATAAGGCCAATATTCAGGCATAATGGGAGGATTGCGAACAGCTTCACCTGGCCCAGTGACTATGATGATACTATGATCAAAGAAGCAGCGTTATTGCTCGTCGCAGAACATCGTGGTTGCTCTTTTAACCGCAAGGCATTATCTTTGGAATTTGAAGGTATCGAAATCACGGAAATCAATTTCACAGAAGGCAGCAGCGGCGAGTTTGATGTTCTCAAAGTTGAGGAAGTGGTATCGAAATCACGGAAATAAATTTCACAGAAGGCAGCAGCGGCGAGTTGGATGTTCTCAAAGTTGAGGAAGTTGATGAGGTCCCTTGAAGATGCGGATGTCTTGATTTGAGGATATTCTTGTAGATATGGAATTGGTGTGGAGACGCTTGCACCTATTAGGGGAAAGTAGGTACTTTCTATGCTGTTATTTTTCTATGTGAAATCCACTTCTTCCATGAATCTTGAATTTCCCGGTCAGCGAACCCTTTCCTGGTCAACGGACCCCCCCTAATAGCCCAGCGCCCTGAGGCACGCCACCTGTGGGGCCGGGCTGACAGTGTTATGACGCCTTCCTCATCCCATCCGCGGTATCCAGCCTACGCTTAGCACACACGATGCTGAATCGAGTTCTCACCTGCGTGTGTGTGTGTCACTATTTTACGCCGGAGTGCAAGGGCTTGAGCCCTGCCCACTTTTTAGGGTGCATAAGGCGCTGCCTATATACGCAGTGTGCTAGCCACACAGGGCAACTATGTACACGGCGGGGCGATGTCATGGCTGATGCGCGGTTGGTAGGCCCCACAGGCCTATGTGTCAGACACGGCCGAGGCAAAGGTAAGTCTGTGGGCCTTGACCAGTTGGTTTATCATGTAGGTTAGGTTCGACTCCTAACAGCGCTACCATAAAAGCTGTCTGCGTCACCCGAGTATCGCTGTTAGGAGTCGAACCTAACCTACATGATAAACCAACTGATCAGGCCTTCAAGCCGGGGTCTGCCGGTACTAACCGGGAGTTGCAAATGCAGGAAATGGACAGAATACGGACCAGACATGGGAAAACGAATAAGGTAAAAGAAGAGATAAAGAAGGGGGCGCAGAAGAAAGAACAGAAGGGAGCATACCGAAGAAGGAAAGAAGTAAAAAACAAAACAAAAATCATTATAGAAAGTTGGAACCAGCAGTTGCCGTCTAGGGTGGGGATCGCTGTCTGCTCCGTTTCCGCAGGTCCTATGCCTGGCTCCCGGCGTCTCTTCCGTCTTCGCTGCCGCCGGGGCGGGCGTTCTGTCGGGAGGCGCAGGAGTTCTCTCGCAGCCAGCAGCTGCTTATCCGGGAGTAGGCCTTTGGGCGGTATTGTCTTCTGAAGGAGTTCCACTGCTGACCGAGGAGCGTGGTGCCGTCTTTCCAGGCACGCCCCTGCCAGGGACTTAGACCTCTCTCTTTCTTGCGGAAAAGCAAGTGCGTCGGCGACTTCTGTTTGCCGCAGCTGCAATGGAGCTCGGCATCCTCGTGGTGGAAGCGCTCGTGGTATCTGGCAAAATCTCCATGGCCCGAGCGTGCGGCAACAAGGCGATGTAAAATCGGGCGTCTCAGGCTCCTCAGTTCCATTGTTGGCCTCAGGGCGGCCTCGAGGCTACATGGCTTATAGCGCCCGGGTTGATGTCTCTGCCATCAGTCTGCGAAGAGAGCCGCCTTCTGTCGCCTGAGCACTTGGCCCACGTATGCCAGCATGGGTGTGTTCTATCTTGTGTTCTCTCTTGGTGGGTTCTGTGAGCAGCCTCTGTAGGCTAACTCGTCGGCCCTCGTATTGCCGGCGACTTTCTTGTGCCCAGGCACCCATCTCGGAAAGACCCGGCCGTCGTAGGCTGTGGCGAGGGTTTAGAAGTCAAGGAGCTCTCTCTGTGAGGAACCCGCCGGCGTGGAACCCGCCGGCGTGCTGTCGAGCCTGGTAACTACAGCTTGATTGTCAAAACAGACGTGGATGTCAGTGGGGGGAGGGCGTGCCCCTGTGAGAAACTCATTGCAGCACGGAGGCCTTCGCCCGCGTCCCAGACCCCTGCTATTCAGCTTCGGTATGGTGGCCCGTATGGCCAACCGGTGGTCTTTGTCGAGGGCATGGAGTCTCATCGCATGTCTAAGGCGCGCGATGTCCAGTGCGATGCTCACAGGTGAAATGCTTGCCTCCCTGTACAAGATTGGGAGTCTTGTTGTACGCCATACCGGGAGGCAGCCCCTGATCGCGTAGTTCATAACCACCTCGAGCTTGTTGACCTGGCCGTTGAGTCCGCTGGATACTTCTGTCCCGGTGTCTCTTTTAAGTGAGAGCCGGGTCGGGCCTGGCCACCAGACCTAGGATCCGAAGAGTGCCTTGGACTCAACGACTGCCATGATGGCCTTCTTCCTTGCGACCAGTGGGAATATTCCTCGATGGACCTGGCTGAGAGCTCGGACGTGGTTGGCGACCTGTCGTGCCTTCGTAGCCCTAGCTTCACATGTGCTTTGAAGCTGAGCCTCCTGCCGAACCAGATGCCAAGCCATCTCATTGCGTCGTCGGCGTGGATGATCCTGTTGCCATGCTGGATGACTGGGGATTCTCGGCCTCTGCGCCAGATGAAGTGCATGACCTCCGTCTTGGCCGGGTCGAAGCCCATGCAATTTCTCGATCCCCAGTGCACTGTCTCGTCGATGGCCTGCTGTGCTTGATCGGCGGTTGTTTGTAGATCTGGGCCTCTGATCAGTATGCCGCAGTCGTCGGCGGACCTACCTCGTCTCATCCGCGGTGCTGGGTCTCAGCTAAGCTAACAAATAGATGTTGTATCCGTAGCGCCTCGCCCCCAGAGCTTCCCCATTACCCCCGCCTTGTCCAGCTGGTCCAGCCAGCGTCCTCCCATCCGCGGAGAACCATCTGCAGCTCCGGCCACCACGCGCCCGGAGCGCTGCGTCAAGGCACAGTGTTTTCAGCACCCGTTAAGCCCGCCAAACCACCACTGCCCAACCGGAGTTCTCCTCCACACCCTCGGTAGCCCGGGTCTCTCATCTTGGGTGCTGTCGGAACAAGCGGCCGATCTAGCGCCCGCTGTAGAGAAAAGTGGAAAGCCAAGAACACCACGGAGGGAAAAACCTGACAAGGTTGGGTGCCATAAGCATACCCGTCGCTTGGGGATCGGCTAGCCAGTCCCGGATAGACTGGCAGGACAAAACGTGCTCATCATCGTTGAGGTGAGCATTCTCGGAACGCGGACGCTTCACGCGGTCAACGAGCAGCTCCGCCAACTCCGTGGATCGCAGCAGGACTTTGCAGGGATCCCTGCCGTCCTGCTTTGCGTAGACTTCCATAGTTCCGGCCCGTGCAAGAGATGTCCATCTTTCTCCCGAGCACGGCCGTCTCTTGGGACGAGGATAACTCGTTCAGGGCCGAGTAGCGTCACCGGCACGACAGGGCGGACGCGCTATGGAGGAAATTTACGACTGGCGTTACGCTGGACGAGCAAACGCGCGCCGCCGGCGATCCGGAGCTGCAGCGGCTGCTGAGGCGGATTCGGCTAGGTATGCAGGACCATACGGACCGGGATCTCCTCAACTCAAGGTACTACCGGAAGGCAGGCGAATCCCGTAGGAAAAAGACATTACGTGGTTACACCTTTGAACAGAGACCGATGGAGCCTGAACATGGAGGCGAGCGTAGGCTTCCGGATGCAGCAGCGGTTGATGATGCTTATCTTCCTCTCTGAGCACAATTGGAAAGACGGTCTACTAACGGAGGAAGAGGACATCATGATGCCGAGCCAGGGCGACGATGGCGCAATTCCAGTGCCAGCCGTCTTCATGTTCGTGCCCGAAATGCCGGCTGTCGTCAACCACAACACCGACCAAGCTAGTCAATGGCACCGGCTACACGGCACTGAAAATCGTCGTCAACAAGGCGTTCCGCCGAAATGACGATCCACTTCGGGCCGCCGGCGGAGATAGTACTGCAGTCGGAGACGACGAGGGGCTTCCACTTCGTCGTTATACTGCCCGGTACGATCCTTCTGACGCCCATGAACGTCGAAATCCAGTGCCAGCGCAAGCGACCCCTTAGGAAGGGCTTGCCGTGTGCCGCGGCTTTCGCCTGTACAGGGAAGACGCTAGAGAGCGTCGCACTTGAGCTGCGAGGGACGAGGACGTCCAAAATCGACAGATGCGCTGACCACCCATCGCAGTGCGACCAGAACAGCCTGTACGTGCAGTTATCGCGGTTGCCCGACGCTAGACGGCATCATGTTCGTATCGGAGGTGCGGGAAAGAGACCTGGTAGGAAACCGAGGCTGGAGGAACCGAGCGACAGAACTGTTGAGGAAGCGCAATTCTGGCTTGGTGGCGAGTTTGGAGGAACAACCGGCGAAAGGGGGGCGCGAGAGGGAGGGACACACTACCGGGGGGGCCTAATAAGTCGGCCCCCCCGTGCTCGATCTTGCACCTTGCTTTACACGATCCAAGTGCCTTGCTGGCCTTGCACGATCACTACGTAAAACGTGTCAAATGAAATAATCGCACGATCACAATCACCTCCTTGCCGTCCGCCTTGCCTCGCCAACCTAGCACTAGTCCTGTCGAGCTGTCTTGCTGACGCCCTACTGTGTGGCCGTTTCCAAACTCTCCGTTGTTTTTGCACATACCCAACTACTTGCACAGTAGTTGATTGGTTGATATTTTAACGTATCCGGTTCTAGTCTTGCACTCCCAAGGAGCGTGACTCGTATGGAGGTAACTTAGAATACAAGGCCCCCAATCTGCAACGACGCCAACCTAGTGGCTGACTTCCTTCCGCGATATACGCCAGTCCTCAGCTTAGATGGGTAGAGGCGCATTTGATACACATTCTCGGGAAAAAAACCCTCCCAGAATGGTTGGGGGGAGCTGGATTCAAACCCGCTGACTCTAGTAGTCACAACAAGTGCTATAGTGGTCCGCGTCATATGTCCTGGTCTCTAAGGGTCATGGTGAGGCCTGGTGCTGGTATACATTGTCATGTGATATGGCATATGCCGGGTGATGCGACACTATCAAATCAATAAAAAAACAACTCTAAATTAATAATTTAGTAGTCATACCCTACAAAAAATTAGTTACAATATTTCTATGTTATAAAAATAGAGTTGAAAATTTATGGTTTGTAATTGATTGCTTTGCAGTCAAATGACTTGTTTTAAAATGAAATCAGTGGTATGAGAATTACAATTTTACATGCTGAGTTAATGGTGGCCTTGACGTCAGCTCATTGCAAATAACTGTCGTACAGTAGCAAATGTTGCTTCGCACCCTTCTGTACGCGCTTCATACTACAAGGTCGATTATTGTGAAAATGCTAACTTGCAAAGCCGGACTTTATGTAAATATAATTTAACTGAAGCCTAAAATGGAGGACCAGTCTGTACAGCTGAGTCTGGAACATGTTGAATCTGTCAGTTTTCACCGCTTTCCTGAGCCGTTTGTTCACAGTTGCTCAGTAACTCACAATACCAAGCTGGTGCATCGTCTTTACCAGCAAACATCACCGGGGATCATCGCAGCAACACAGGCGTCTCTATCATCCTTTCAGGACTCGCAACAGGCCTGGCGCTTAATTCCTGGTCTCCTTGAGCGGCCTGATGAAAAGGTCAAGTTCTTTGGGGCGCTCACGATCATCATCAAATTAAACAAAGAAAGGTATTTTGAAGCACTAAAACCTCAGACGATTAACGTCAGCGAACAAACTCATCCAAATATAGCTCCTCTCTACACGACACAGATGCGATCGAGCTCCTTAATCGTCTTATTGGCTGGCTCATGGATTCCTTGGATCACTCTACTGGCCATCTCGTCCCAAGAAAACTGGCGTCTGCTATGGCAACGTTTTTTCTGCATTTCCATCGGCTGTGGCCCCTATTTTTGCGACATCTCGTCGTCTGTCTCGCTTCGCATCAATTAATTGACCCCAACGCAGCCGATGAGTCTCTCAGCATCGTGGCTACGTCATTGGACGGCCTTCAGCCCAGACAACTTCGAGCCGCGTTATGGATCATGACGAACGTTGTGGAAGACGTGTCAAGGATGGAATTGAATACGACGAATAAGTAAATCAATGAAATCCCTTGTTTTGGAGGGACAAGAAGACGATAATTTAACTGCCATTTTTTCGCAGGGATCTATTCGACGACATGATGCGGAATGTCCCTGATGCGGTAGCTCTCATGGCAAAAGGCTTATCAACGCTATCCGCCGTGCCTGACGTCCATGGAGATTCTACACGATGCTTCCAGGTAAATAAATATGCCACTTTTCCTTACCCCTCAAGCCGCACCTTGATGAGTTGCGCGTTCACACACGATGGGTTTAGTCGTTGATTCACCTCGCCATGAAATCATTGCAAGCAGACTCACACATTGTGAACTGCTTGAAGCCGCTTGCGGAGGTTGTAATTGAATCGATAACGGTCGACAATTTATTCGACACATCGGCGGAGTTGCTGGTGGATATCATTGTTAATAACCCGTCCTTACTAAATCAGGACCAGTACGTCCTCCTGGCCAGACTTTTTGAAGCTCCTTGGGCGCAAGAGCGATACAAAAGCTTCTGCAAGGCGACTTCGCCTTCGAATCGATGAAATTTGGGCAGCTGATACTTGCCTTTGGAGAGAACAAGACAGAGACTCTAATGCGGAGTGTTGATGATTCAAGTCAACAAATTTTATTCGCCCTCTGTGAATTGCTCACTGCCGAAGGTTATCCAGTATTGGAGGATAAAGTTTTCGTGTCTGTCGTTGAATTTTGGTCGTCTTTTGTGGAAGCCTTGACGGACTTGCGTCAACCACAGCCAGGCGAACCATCGCCTCCGTGGGTCCCTCTCGCCATCAGTCATGTATCAAAAGCAGCGTCCAACGCATGGCGCAAGATCATATATCCTCCACATGAAATATTTTGTCAATGGGGCTCGAGCGATCGGATTGGATTCAACGACGCCCGCAATGATGTGATAGACTTGATGCAGTCTACTTACACTATTATTGGGCCGACCATTGCCGAGAACTTTGCAAAACTGATTCTCTCGGCGTTGGAAAATTCAGCATGGCTGCCACTAGAGGCCGCTGCGTTTTGCCTCGGCGGTCTAGCAGACTGCAGCAAGGGGGATTCTCAATTTGACGAGGCTTTGAATGCCGTCTTTACATCGCCGTTGTTTTCCGTTCTCTGTGCTGAAAGCTCAAGCGTACCACTTCGTACACAGCAGAGCTGTTTTGCTCTCATAGAGCGATACAGTGAGTACTTCGAGCGAAATGTTGGCCTGCTCACGCCTGTGTTAGACATGTTATTCGCGATGCTCCATGACCATTGCATGGCAACCTCAGCATCTAAAGCCGTTTTGCGACTCTGCTCATCGTATAGGCACCTTCTTCATACGGCAGCAACCGAATTTATCTTGGAGTACGAGAAACTTGTCCATGGGAAGCATCTCAACTGTATCACCAGCGAAAGAGTCATTGGAGCGATTTCCTCCGTCGCGCAGGCCATCCCGGTTGCTTGTGAGCGATATGATGCTTGCATCAGAATTCTAGAATTCGTACAGAGCGACGTTGAAACTACCAGGAAACTTTCCACACTGTCGTCGACTGGAATCACTCCTTCGTGCCAGAGCTTGAAATGCTTTGGCACGGGCGAGGCCCCTGCAATGCACATGGGCCTACGGGCACTACGATGCCTCGTTAGTGTCGGAAAGGCCTTCCAGTCTCCGCTAAAACCTACAATCAAAGTAGAAGATGAAAGAGAGTCCTGTCGGATCTTACCCTTCAATGAACAATTAGTTTCCTTACATGAGAGGATACTAAGACTCGTTTCAGAGTTTCAGAGCTTAATGGGTGCAAATTCGGAGACTACAGAGCTAATTTCCAGTCTGCTTCGGTGTGGATTCTCTGAAAACGACCCAGGCCCATTTGTTTTCCAGCCGAACATGGTTGCACGATTCCTGACGAACCACACAGAAAGGAATCCTCGAATTTGTCTCCTTGTCAGCACAGCCTGTTCTTTTGTGAGCTCCATGCACTCAAAGGGGTACTTGGAGACACAGGAAATTATCGCCACCCTACTCCTGTGGGTGATTGGATTGCTTAAACAGCTTCCTGGTACGGGCATTTGACACGATATTGAGGCTGCGACAAGCTTGTTCTGACCGCTATCTAGGACCTGAGTATGACCCTGAATTATCACAAAACGGACTTGAATTCTCGACACGAATTTTAGCCAGAACTCCAAGCATCGTCTTGGACCTTCGTCCGACAAAATCTGCCGAATTTCTCTTCATGTTCGCGATTCAAGTACTTGATGGACATGAGCCACTTCCAAAGGGCGCAGCTGCCGAGTTCTGGGTACGCTATCTCCTACGTGTCTGTGAAAGGTATCAAATTCGAGGTATAGCACAAATGACAGCATGCTTACGGTTCTTTGGTTCTTTAGGCCACGTTCGTTGGCTTAAGAGACGGTGATTCGCAAGTACAGCATCTCACGCAGCAGGCCATGAATACCCTCGGGCCATTACTATCTCAAAGTCTTGCCAGAAATCTTGGAGGCAACGCTTCACGCAGTGAGCTGGACAAGTTGAGCGAGCCGGTAAAAAAGCTTGTCAGTCGACACCCGATGGCGAGAGAGTGGCTCCAAAACGGCCTGGATCATTCGTCTTTCCCGAGCACTAAAGTCAATGCGGAACAGAAAGCTCTCTTCGTCAAAAAGCTGATCAGGTTTGTGCCACCTATCAGGAGTATTGATTCGAGCCCTACCTCGTTGAGCGTACGTGGCAGAGTTACTGAAGTGGGATTATAGCTTGAGGGGCTCACGAGCCACCAACCAAGTGATTCGCGAATTTTGGCTCTGCGCCCGAGGCAGTAGCTTTACATACACATCCTAATATGTGGCCAATGTGAGGCTAGATGACTCCATTCGCTATGGCTAGAGGCTCTCGAACTGGCAGCCGAATAGTCTCTGACGAGTAACTCTAGCTGAATAAGGTGCGCGAGACAGAATCAATATACTAGTTTACAAGGGTTGATGCCGACCGGCATTGTCGGCATACGGTAGAACAACCCCAAACTACAGGCCCATGGCAGCTTTGACAATATCCATGGTCTCTTGGGCGCTCTGCCGCGCCTTGAGGGCGCCCTCTGCTGCCACTCCATTCAGAAATCCCTGGTCGCCATTCAAAAGCTCTAAGTAACGTTCCCGAATACCGCCTAGGCTGTTGATGATGACTTCTGAGACCATCGACTTTAAGTGGCGCGACTGTGCCCCTTTCAACTCGTGTGCAAGTTGGGGAGGCGACCTTTTCTGTGTGTCGAATACAGAGAGGATGTTGAGCAAATTCGATATTCCAGGTCTGGCTGCCACATCATAGGAGATTCCCGAGAAAGAATCAGTCACAGCTGAACCAATTTTAGCCCGAATTTCAGCCGCTGTATCCGTGATGAGAATGCGTGAACGTTTACTTATATGGGACTTTGACATCTTGAACGTCGGATCTGCAAGGGACATGACCCGATAAAGCGGCGCTGACCGTGTGTTTAAGTGGGATGGCTTAGAAACATGGTGCCCGAGGGAGACGGCTTACAGGTCATTGTCTCAGGATATACGAGGTGTGGTCCGTAAGAGTGGTTGAAGTTTGTGACGCATTCGCGAGCAAACTCGAGATGCTGCCGCTGGTCTTGTCCGACGGGAACATGAGTGGCTCTTGCAGGGACGAAAGACTTGAATCAGACAAACAAGGGCGGCGGTGCAAAGAGAGAGGGCGAGATCACACCTATGGAGGAGTATATCGGCAGCTTGCAGAACCGGATAAGCAAAAAGACCCAGCTTGAGCTTGGAAATATCATGCCGTTCAGGCGACACTGCTGCGGATTTTTGCTGCGAGGAAGCTCGCTCAGCTCGGGCACTCCGTGTCCAGACAACGGACTGACCTTCCACTGTGTCATTCGTGACAGGTAGCCAAAAGAAGCGGTGCAAGCCAGAATCCACATAAGCTCCGAGTGGGCAGGGACCTTAGGCATGGTCGATGGATGAGTTTGGCTCATGGGCTGTAGGGAGATGGAAGTACTGACGGAGGATTGGTAGAAAATGGTCGTGCGACTAGGATCGACGCCGACAGCTAGTAATGCAGCCAAGCTTTCCTTCTTGTATTGCTTGAGTCGCTTTGGACATCGGAGACTGGTGATTGCGTGGAGATCGACGATGGAGAATATCAGTTTCGACCCGGGAGACTGCTGTTGCTGCAGCTGTACCCATTGTCGCAGTGCGCCGACGTAGTTTCCCAGGTGAGGCACACCAGTGGGTTGAATACCTGAAAAGACAATTTGAGGTGGCAATGCTCGCTGTACCGAGGCTGGCATTAGGAGAGTTCTAGGCTGTGGTGAGGATAAAGAAAAAGATGAAAAAGAAGTCAATGGTGATGTTGAAATTGTACGAATTGTTCTCATCACATTGACCTATCCGTCAAAACCGCATGTCGAAAAGTAGTGGACCTGAGCTACAACTAGTGTCTTCAGAGCCCTGGAATTGAGTCCTTGTGTGGGCAGCTAAAGTGCAACTTGCGAACGAGTGGTTCTATTACGTGACCGCTCGTGGTTGGTGCGGCTTGGTCAAATCTCGGCACTATGTACAATGAACTTCGTACCGCTCCTGTCAACTAGGGGCTGGGTCGGCCCAGTTGTAATTAGAAGTCTGTCCAGACGGCTTCGGATGTTCAATCTGCATCGCATACATAGGTGTTCACGATAGGAACAATGGGAGAAAGACAGGCTAGTTGAGAAGCACTTTTGTCGTCTTTGCGTTCCACGCCTCGAGGGTGTGCCCCTTGGCCGCACCGACTGCTTGGCGGGCAGCAGGCGTCGGCCTGAAGCGCCAGGGTGCTTTTGGATTCCGGCATTTAAAATTACGTCCCGCACGATTCCAAGGATAACCCTACACTCAAAGCCGGGGGCAGATATGCTTTGTGATGTCAGAAGATAGCTTACCTCAATAACTTCAATCCTGTTTCATTGAATTGCCAATCCGTATTCAACGGCTACGACCCTGCGGTTATCTATACATGTATACGACATGTCCACGAAAGAGGTAGCTAGCCTAGCTTACATGCTGGCTCGTCGCGTCTAATGCAGTGGACGCCGGGAACCCGGGCTTCTACTTACAGCGGCCGTATTAATTTAGGGCCTCGGCGCTGTAGGCAACTTATGTGTAACCAATAACCACGGTCCCGGCGATAGGCCAATTTGCAGGGGTAGCACGAGCGCCGAACATGCGTAGAGGACTCTGGAAAATAATAAGACCGTCCTCCGCGAGGCGCGCGTAAACCGTTTAACTAATAGTCAATTGTCGGCGTTGATCAAACGCCACCATGCTCGCTGCTTTGCGGAGCCCTCAAACAAAGACGTACAAAGACGCGCAACACGCCCTTCCTCGCCTCCAACTCTCTACGCGAGCAAGACGACGGATAATCAAGGCCTCGCAAAGCAAATCCGGCCCGCTCATACGTGCATCCGTATCAATGCACGTTGTCATGAGTTCGTGAGAAAGCATTGACGAGGAGGATCCATCCGCAATCTTGAGTACGGCAAGAGACGAAGCAGCCGGCGTCGCAGCAGCCGGGTGGCAGTGCCACGGGCCCAATAACCTCCGGGAAGCAACTACCAGGCAGCGATCGCCATGTCCGATGAGGTGTCGCAGTTCCTCGAGCAGGTCGAGCGCCTGCGCGGCCAGAAAATGGAAGATGACGAGGTGCGCGCCCGTGAGCTTGAGGAGTTTCTGGCCGCCAAGCGGGAGCGCCAGGCACGACGAGAAGGTGAGCCGAGTCGGCCGGCTGAACTGTCGGCCGTCAGCGAAAATAGCGCTGCATACTGGTGGCACCGCGCTTCCACAACTTCCTCGCACCTTCTGGCCTCCCGCTTCCGCTCACACTCTCCGCCACGCTCTCCGCCACGCTCTTCGCCCTAGCCTCTCCTCCCTTTTCCCTTGTTCTCCCCTCCCCCACCCGCCGCTTCGTTCGGTCTGTCTGAAATAGCGGGCAACTCCGCTCGGCTCGCCAAGACGCGTCGGCTAACGTCGATAGAACGGGCCCGATCTATCTCACCACAAAAGTCTTCGCCCGTCAATACTCCGTCTCCCGGGCTCCATCGTCGAAGCGTCTACTTTTCCGAGCATGCCAAGATCGAATCTTCCATGGTCACGCCCGAGAAAGCCTTCGAGCCTGCAGCAGAGCCGGGTCTGAGAACTGTCCCCGGTTCGCCCACCAAGGAGAACGAGACGCCGCTGGACTCGACCGAGGCCAAGCGCTGCTCTGTCGCCGCAACTCCGACTAGGTCCTCGCCTTTTCCCTGGCAGAGACGGCTCGATTCGCGCTCCGGCGGGCGGCCCTTGAGCATTGTGGCCGCCCAAAACGCCACCCAGCGATCGTTGACCAGCACACACGAACCGTCGTCCGTCACCGAGCAAGTATTTCCCACAGACCATAGTGCCCAGTCCATGGCCCTCAAGGACCTATTATTCGTTGGCCAGACAACCGACAGAGGCGTCAGCTCGAACACCTACCGACGTAACCAGGCCGAAGATGACAGGCCGGGCATGACTTCGGTCGAAGCCCAACAGCCTGGCATGAAGACAGAAGCGCCAAAGCAGCGCCCGCTCTCTCTATCCGGTGCCATCAGTCCCACAAAAAGCAGGCTCGGTTCTCCTCTTTCGCTTAGGCCACGGCCAACAGAGACTTCGGGGGATGACACGGCTCCGGCCGATCAGGCGCACACAACCCCCAGCGGCAAGGCATCTCCCCTCCGTTCAGCCTCGTCTACAAAGGGCATGGGCGGCTTCGTGCAGAGCGCGATGATGAAGCGAAGCGATAGCGTCAAGCGATGGAGCGTTACGAGCCCTCCCGGCCTGACGCGAGCCGACTCCGTCGCGGCGAGCCGCAGCGCGCTCGATAGACCATCGTCGCAGGCAGGCTCACGGCCACATAGCCTGATCCATGCCGGTTCGCTAGTGGCGGTCCTAAGTAGACCGACGTCGAAGCACGGAGAAGAGCCTGATCGGGGAGCTACTCCTAGATCCTCTCGCGGGGGAGACCTGACGGTGGATACTGACTGTGCCGCTTCCAAGCAAGACGACGACGCCGCCCTTGCCAGCTCTCCCACGAAGACCATGGACTCGCGCCGCTGGAGTCCAACAAAATCTAGCTGGCTGGAAAGCGCCTTGAACAAGCCGGAATCACCCAAATTGCCGCCCAAGCCGACACAGTCGCAACCGGCGTGGATGGTGGAGCTCAACAAAGCGCGCGCTGAGCGCGTCAATAGCGTTGGGACTGAGGCCACTCGCCAAACTTCCGTCACGCACAAGCATCAAGTCAGCATCGGCGGACTCATGAGGCAGTCGACCGCGGGCGATGCCGTCAAACCGAACCCGACCGGGCTCGGCGGCATCTATTCACCACCGCCGGCGACGGGACGGTCGGCCTTGGGCCACCAGCCAAAGGCCAGCGGGGGCGGGAAAGAGATGACGATGGTAGGAGATAAAAACGGCACGCTACCGGACAAACGACGGCCATCAAACGCCAGTCCAACGCCGACCAAAGCCGAACCCGACACTCCGTCTAGCAGGGACTTTCGAGCCAGCCTGAGGCAGCGCTCCATAACCCAAGACGATAACAAGTCCGAGGAGCCCGAGTTTAAAAATGTGTTTGGCAACCTGCGCCGAACCAAGACGCAGAACTACGTGGCAATGGACGAACTCAAGGACAACATACTACGGGGCAAAGCCGCGCTCAACGTGACGGACGGTCCACGCAAGGGGGAACGCAAGGACGAGTTCAAGGAGGCCATTGTGAAGAAACGGGAAGACTTTAGAAAGACTCAGGCCGAGGGAAAGGGTATCACGAGATGCTCCATCAGCCTCATCAATGGCACGGAAAAGCCGGTATCTGAAGGTGCTACGAGACAGATTGAGCCGAGCCAGCCGGCGAGCAGAATTAAGGAGCACACGGCCCGGGCCGGCGCTTCCGATGAACCGCAGGAACCATCTCCGAAGCCGGCATCAAGGCAGTCGCTCTCTGGATCTCGGCCCACGACGTCATCATCTCCAAGTCCCTGCTCGCAGAAAGGACCGTCAACTTCGGACAAGGCACATGCAGCGGTAAAAGCGGAGCAGAAGGGAGAATGGACGGCGTCACCGAAAGCCCGGCTTCACGACACCGAAAACGGAGGGGGCGGCAAGCTTGCAGGCCGCTTCAACTCGGCTTTGGCAGGCATGCTGACTAGAGGACCTCCGATGGCTACCAACGGCAGCCCTGGCTCAGACGTCGCCAGGCCCGAGCAAAGCTCGAGCATCGGGACCGTCGCTGAACCGACGATTCCCGGGCCCCAACTGACGCACATGACCAAGAATCGAGCTCGCGGCCCCAGGAGGAAAGCTCCGACCAAGTCGAGGGTGGTGCCAGCGAGCATTCACGTCCATGATCCGGCCCCGGCACAGGATGAGGAGCCAGTGGCGGCCAAAGAAGCCCAGGAAGAATCAGCGGCCCGTGCTTCGGGTAGGCAGGACGACGGCAAGGAGCTGACTGGAGAGGGGGCAAAGGAGGATGAGAGCGAGAAGCCAGCGCAAATCTCGATGCCGCAGCACGTGGCAGCACAGGCAGCCTTCGGAAAGCACTCGAGGGAATGGAGCAGCAGGGTTGAGAGCCCCGTATCGGCCACTAATGCCACAGACGCGGGTATAGGGGAGGGGTCGCAGCCTGGCTCGCCCAAGAAACTGGAAATGAAACGCATATTCCGCTTTCTAGATGATGCTCCGGCGAGTAGTGCGCAAGCACGGTTGTCCAAAGAAGCGAGCGGGTTCGCGCAGGCTCGCGCAGGGTCCCGATCTCCCACCAAGCCGATGGTCGAGCAGGCGCTGCCGGGTGCACCGACGTCACCCGGCGAGAGCGACTGCGACGCGCTGCCGTCGCTCAAGAGCCCTACTCTGTGTTCGTCGCGGCCAGGCTCTCCGCTGAAGTCGCCGTCATACATTCCCGGAGGGCCGCAAGGGAGCGGCGGAGCGGCGGAGGCGGTGTCGCCGAGGCGAAACGCACGCGGCCCGGTGCGTCCGCTGTCGGGCGTGTCGGGCGAGGGAGCGATGTCGCCTGTACGGTCGCCGACGCGACAGGCCAGCGACGTGTCAACGCTGCTGGCCAACTTCTTCGGCCCTCCGTGCCCACGGCAAGAAGCACGGATTGACACGGCGGGAATGTTGTCGAACCGGCCGGCGACGGGGGCCAAGATGACGAGCCTCGGGGTGCAGATGTTCCAAATGCTGGGCGACGGTACGAAGAAGCCGGTGTCGGTGCAGAATGAGCGGGTGTTGTTCGAGCAAGAAATGTACGTTTGTGCCCACAACTTCATCAACGCGGCGGGCAGGAAGCTGTTCGAGGTGTACTTTTGGGTGGGAGACGAGGTGGCCGAGGCGGCGGCGGAAGAGGCGAAGCTGTCGGTGCAGCGGGAGGCGCGATCCCTGG
>KN173741.1:513353-525874 GCA_000758425.1 Nilaparvata lugens yeast-like symbiont | reverse complement strand
GGACCGGCCCTTTGTCCCCGTCTCCAGCGTCGTCCTCGAGGCACTCCCCGCGACCTTAAGCGCGTCTCCGCAAGTGGGACGACGCTCGCTGCCCGACGCTCACCAGCAAGCCGGCCGTCGACCAGTACGGCCTCCGGCGCGGCCGCAGCTTGCGCATCGTGACCCTCACGCAGGCCCTACAGGCCTTGAGCGACGCCTGATTTCTGCGCCGGCGGCCGGGAAAAGGGGAGAGGGAGAGGAAGAGAAGCAAGATACTGCGCATGGATGGCGTCTATCTATCAGCGGTCTATTCCATCTATAGGGGTATCAATCGCATTGACCGTGCCGTCTGCATCTTCCTCCTCCCCCTCCCTTGATCTCTCCCGTCTACGGCCCTCGGCCGGCCACCTCCGACGATACGGCGACCGCTGCTGCTCCTCCTCGGATATAAAAAAACGTCGCGGCTGCCTCCCACATCATCATGGCCTTAATGGTTCGTGGTCGGATCGAGGACCCCCGACCGGTTCCGTGCTTTTCACCACTTTCCCGCCCCATCTCATCGCGAGGACACGGTAGAGGCGCCGATGGCATCAGAGCCGGAGCTGACGCCTTTGGAGGGCGCCGAGGCATAAGACGCCGGCACGGGTATAGTACGGCCTTGGGCCTTGGCGGTGAGGGTGACGTATTCCGTGAGCATGACTTGGCGAGTGCGGCGGACGAGTTCGTCGACGTCGTCGGGGCCGAGGCCGTCGGTAGAGATGGGGTCGAGGACTGTGAGAGGCGCTCGACACGTCAGCTCGGAGGGACAGGGGAAAGAATGGAGCCTAGGCCGGTTGGGGTTGGCCATGCGGCCTCACCTTTGATCGGGATGGTTCCAGAGTTGAAGACCATGCCCTTGATGTAGAGGATGTGGCTGTAGTTGGCGACGACGCAGGGAACGATGGGTACGCCGGCCTGGATGGCGAGGTGAAAGGCACCCTTCTTGAAGGGTAGCAGGTCGGGGTCGCGGGCGTAGCTACGAGTCCCCTCGGGAAACATGTAGACGCTCTGGCGTCGAGAGCGGATCTCGTTTGCGGCGCCCTGCATGGCCTTGCGGGCGCCTCGCGAGTTGGCGCGGTCGATGAAGATGGTGCCGCTGGCGCGCATGAACCAGCCGAGAAAAGGCATATGCTTCAGGTTGGACTTGGCCGTGACGCTGCAGTATTTGGGAAACATGGCCGCGAGCATGAGCACGTCGAGCTCGGTCTGGTGGTTGCCGATAAAGACGGCAGGGCGGACGGTGGCCAGGGAGGCACGCGGGTCGTCGATGGAAAAGTCGACCCCCACGGCCCAGTGCATGGCATGGTGGAAGCAGCGAGCAGCAACCCATTGTGAGATATCCTGATGGCCAAGCAAGCTGAGAACCATGGAGGCAGCGGCGTTGACGGTTGCGGTGAGGGCGAGGGTGACATAGGCGACGAGCACGCGGGCGACGAAGCCGAGGCGCGGGACCAGGCGCGCAAGCATGTGGGTGGCGACGACGAGGCACGCGTATCCGACAACGGATTTAGCCAAGACGAAGCCGAGGACGAGCATGGCGGTCTGCGTCCGCAGGAGCAGCAGAGGGCAAAAGGATGGAGGGTCTTGGAAGCGGGGCCGCGTTTCAAGCCAAGGAGGACGGGCGGCGGCGGGGTGAGACGACGTTCGACGCGGGAGAGGGAGGCCCGAGGTAGGCGAGACGAGGAACAAGGACGGATCAGAGGTCGGACGGGGACGTAGAGTCTATTGCGAGGCCATTCCGGAAACACAAGGGTGATGGAGGAGAGGCGAGGGGGGGAAAGGCGGACGAAAAGGTTGAGCGAATATAGTTGAAGGGGGGAGATGGGAGGAGGATGGACAAAGGGACGAAGAAACGAAGCGAGAAGGCCGGGCGGGGCGAGTGGACGGGCGGGCGGACGGGGAAAAGTGGACCGGGCCATGCGCGGGCAGGTTGTCGAGAGACCGCGTGACTTTTTTTTGGCTGAAGGGGGGGGCTTTTGGCCAGAAAGGGGCCAGCAGGTCATGATGGTGTCGACCGCCCACTGCGTCACGAGTGAGGCGCGGAGTCATCCTCTGCATCAGCGGAAGGGCGAGACTCGAGGTGGTTGTTTTTGCCCTTGCTCGACGCGGACTGCTCGTGCGACTGTTTTCCAATGATGCTGATAGTAACTTTACATGGGGGCTAATTCAGTTAACCAGTCGACTTAATAGCACCCCCTCCCCCCGGGTGTTGTGCTCGGTATGCAACGCCTCGGGGGATACCGTACTATCAAATGATCACATCAGCGAGCCCCCCTGGCTTGCGCGCCCAGCCTTTCTTTCCTCCACGACGGCCTCGTTTCTCGCAAGCAAACGGACGCCCTTGATTCTCGTGATTCTCACTTCCCGCCCTGCACTCGGCCCCGTATCGAAGTTCGTCCTCTCTTCGAAGCAGAGACGCGGGACCGCGGACGATGTGCCTCGGTCAGGCGGGCCATCGCCGCTTCCCGTAGACGGAGCGCCGCCGCACGGCATCGCCTCCCCCAACCCCGGGGCCATGGCTCCCGGCCGTCGCAGCAGCTGGCCGTCGCCGCTCTCGCTGCCGGCCGCCAGCCTCGCCGGCCACACTGCAGACCGGCCGCCGCTGGCCGCCCTCTTCCGCGTCGACTTCGACGTCAAGGCCGGCTACAGCCTCGTCTGGAAGCGCGCCCTGCCGGGGCTCGAGCTCGACGCGGCCGTCGAGTACAAGTCGTTACCGTCGGGCCTGCACGGCGTGGCCCGTGACCTCGTCTATTTCGTCCACGGCGACGCCCACGCCGGCCTCAGCGCCTTCGTCAACGCCCCCTGCGACCTCAACGGCGCCCGAAATGCCCGCCTGATGGCAGTCGACCTCCTGGTGCCCCTCACCCACGGCCGCCTCGGCCGCGCCTGGAGGCACGCCGACGACCTCGAGCGCATGGCCGCGTGAGTCCTCGCCCGCCCTAGCCCTGTCCGTCTGCTCAGCCGCCTGACCTGGCCTGGCCTGGCCTGCGCCAGTGACCTCGCTGCCGGACGCCAGTCGAGCGACGTCCTGGAGCGCTAATGGCTCGCCAACAAGGCCCACGACGGCCTCCGAGACGCCTCGTCGCCGACGCCCGGGCCCCAGACGCTCGCCACACGGGCCCATCGCCTTGGGACGCCGCCGCGTTCCGGCTCGCCGACCACCAACTCTCGCCGCGCCACCCGGTCTGGAGCCTCGTCACGCTGCTCAACAGCTTCGGGTCCCTGATCTTCCCCATCCACCGCGCTGCCTTGCTTCGGAAACGCATCCTCATATCCTGCCGCGCCCCAGTCCGCCCGGCCTGCGAGTTTGGTGAGCTCGAAGGCGCGCTCCCCATGGCGTGCCCGCGCAACTGACTAGACCGATAGTCTACGATTTGTCCGTCCTGTCCAACATCCCCCGCTCTGGCTGCGCCTCGCTGCCACCCGCGTCGGTAGCCCGACGCCTGCGGCCGCTCTTCAGCTTCGGCGTCCACGACATTTCCCCTTCTCCTCCAACACGCCGAGGCCTCGCGGCGGAGACGACATGGCCAGGCTGACCAAGGCGACGACAACGCCGGGGGCTGGGTCGCCTGCACGACGGACAGTATCCTGGCCGTCAAGGATGCGCTGTGGGACATACTCATCACCATGTCGCCCGACCAGGGGCGCCGGGTGTCGCCACCGCCGACGCCTGGCCCATGGTCGAGAGCCCACGCGGCCGCCCCGTAAAGGCCACCCAGCGCGACCTGCGACGCTACCAGGCCCTGCGCAGCGGCCTCGCACGCTTCGATGCTCCCGACAGGCCCATATCCGGGACGTCGGCGCCGCGGCCCGTCGAGCACGAGCCCCCCGCCCGGCTCGTCGAGCCCGCCAACTGGACCTCGCTCGCCTACACTGGCTACCTGTGGTGGGCCAGCGCCGGCGAGCAGCTGCGCTCCGACGCCCAGCAAGAGTCGGCCCGCGATGTTGCCCTGCTCGCCGGCCTGGCCGCCGGCCCTTGGCCGTGGACCCGCTCGTCGCCCGGCCTCGATCCCCTCGCCGACTCTGTCGTCTCCTTTGCTGACCGTCGCCCCTCCGACGCCGGCCGCGGCCGCGACGCCCGCGTCGAGCCCCCCGGCGTCGACGTCTGCGGCCTGCGCGTCTGCTGATGTGCGCCCTTGCCCTGCCGCCTTGGCGCAGTCCCATGCTAGGCTCCCTTGTTAGCTGCCGTCTGCGCCTGGCGACGCCATCTATCCCTCCGCCCCCCCAAATAAGAAACCCGGGCACGTAAATAATGAATACCACGGATGCTTGGCGTGACGCCTGGAAACAGCCTGAACCTTCTACTTGTTAGTACATACAACCCTCGCTGTGTCAACAAGCGACTCCCGGCTCAAAAATCTATGCGAGCCTGGACGGAAGGGCAGGCAACCCTCGGCCCGGTTACACCGTCACCGACCACACGTACACTCTTTTCTTGACATGTCTCGTCCTCCTGCCCGGCCTCTCCCATCTGTGAAGCAATGACAGGCAGCCACAAACCAGCGGGAGACGGTCCTCCGCCCCCCATCGGCGATATCCATCCTACGCCTCGTCCTCGGTGTCCGTGTTGGTATCGCTCGTATCTTTCGCCTCTTCCTCCGTGCCGCTTTCGTCCGACGAGTCGCCTTCGTCGTTTGCCACGCGCCGCTTGGCCGGCGGTGCCTGGCTTGTCTTGAGTGCGTGCATCTGGCCTGCGATGGAATCTATACCCCCACCCACACATGTCAGCCGCCAAACCTCCCTGATCCCCCTACTCTGCCTCAACAAAAAAAAAGGAAAAAAAAACAAATCGCACAAGTCACTTTTTGCGGATGGGCAAGAAACAGCGCAAAGGCGGGAAAGCCGTGCTTCCAGGGATAAAGGGGGTGGGGAGGGATGGAGCAAGCATGGTGAAAATCACCGGCGTACCTTCATCGGGCTCGCTTATCTCGTCCTCGGCCGCCATCTGCGCCGCCTTGGCCGCCTCCTCGACCACCAGCGTCACCTGCATTTTGGTGTCGAGGCCGACGTACGAGTCGCAAATGACGTGTAGTACAAAAGTGTAGTGGCCAGCCTGCGGCGGCGCCGCGAACTGCGCCTTGAGCGTCTGCATGGCTAGTGTCGGCCGGCCCGATTCTTCAAACAGGGGCGCATCGAAGTGATCAAATGTAAACGGCGGCACCGCCATCTTCCCTTGTTTAGAATCGCTCAGGAAGGCGTACCACTTGGGCGTCTGCTCGCGCGCATAGTAGGGCGCAAATGTCAGCGGCGGCAGCACCGGCTTCTCTTCGACCGACACCGGTTTGCCATCTGGACCCTTGATCGTCTTCGTCTTGCGGCCCATCAGCGCCTCTAGGTCGTCCTCGGCCGGATCAATGTCCTCGAGCTCCGTCTCATCCACGGCCGGCACGTTTTCCGTCCCCGGAGGCACGAAGCGGCCTTTGATGACGAGGCTGACCAGAGACGACGGGACGATGACACGCTCGCCCGTCACCTTGAAAAAGGCCTTGGCCACCCGCAGGTAAGGCAGCTGCTTGCCCACCGACAGGCTTGCCTCGTACTCTTGCTCCGTCAACAGACCTTTGCCCACGGCGAGTCGCCTCCGTTGCGCGTCGGGCAGGTCCATAAACTGCTGTACCGTCAATTGCGTCTTGGAGTCGCCCTCCACGGCCAGAACTACCTTGGACGTGAAAAAGGGCAGCTGGAGCAGCGGCGACGACCTGGGCGAGATGGCCTGGACGAGGCACTGGTTGGCATTGAAAGAGGCCGTGATCGGCCCGGTGTTTCCGTACGCCAGAGCGATGGCAGCAAACGACTTGTTCAGCGTCCGGGCTATGGGCGCCATGTCGTACTTTGCCTTGGTCAGCGCCGCGTCGTCGAGGTCGACACGCCCCAAGTACGCCCACAGCAGGGCCAGGGCCTTGCGACGCACGCCACACTCTAGGTCTTCGAGCTTCTCCTTGTCTTTGACCGAGAAGCCAGCGGCAAAGGTCGAGGCGGTTCCCTCGGCCATGATACGTGACTCGATCTTGGACAGGCCGGCCTCGGCCTGGTTGCGCCGCAGTACGTGCTCAAACTCCTTGCCCGCGCTGAGGGCGGTGATGATGCCGGCCTCGTTCATAGTCTCGTCGTACTGACGAAAAAGGTTGTTGGCGCTCTCCATGAGCACCCCCTCCTTGGACCGCCGCTTGGATCCGTACCACCAGGAGCCGACCAGGTATGGCAGCAGTGCGCCGAGGAGCCCGGTATACAGCAGGACCAGGTACTTGCCGTTGCCGTCGGAGACGATGAACTTGGGCAGGGCAATACCAATGCTGAAGCTCTGCTTACCGTCGGGATGGCCGTACTGGATGTAATTGTTGCGCACGTCCTCGTCCGTCAGTGCCTGATAGGCCTTTGTCAGTTCAACGTAGTGTTCATTGAGCGACTCGAACGTCTCGTTCTTAGCCGGATCAGGGCGAATCTTGTCAGGGTGAAACTTGATCGAGAGACGTTTGTAGTGTGATTTGATTTGCTTTTCTGTCGCCGACTATGCCCCACGATGGCGTCAGCGCGCGGCCTCCGGGGCGTCAGTTCTGGTTAGAAACGGCGCTACGCACCTCGGAGATGCCCAGAATGTGGTATGGGTTCCAGATCTTGAGCACCAGCGGCTGCGTCACCATGATCAGGTACACCATGAAGCTCATGAGAGCCCATCCCGCCAGTACCACCATAGTCCGCTTGACACGTCGCTGCTTCCTTTTCTGTGCAGACCGCAGGTTTTCGACGATGGCTGCATCCTTGCCCTTGTAGGTCGAGTGGATGCGCGGCGCGAGCGTCTCGTCGTCGCCCCTCGGCAGTACCAGGCTGTACGACAGAGAGATCGTGACCAGGCCCGTCATGGTCAGGATGAAGTAGGGGAAGAATTGGGACTGGAAAGAAAACGGTTAGCAGCGGCAACGACGAGCAGCAGGAAGCGGCATGCCTGGTCGTCGTAGGAGTAGTCGGAGCTCATATTGGCGGCTGGCGAGGGCGCACAGCCTGCGCTTGCGTCGTCGTCGTCGTCGTCGTCCTTGTCCCTCCGACTCGGGCCCCGGCACAAGCTCGTACGGCAGCGGAGGCGAAGTGAGTGCGGAGCAGATGCTGACGATGCGGGCTGCGAGTCTTGGCCGAGGCGACGTGCACATGTGTTGGCCATAGGGCTTTTCGGATTAACCCATCTGCCTGGATTCCGCCATCGTGTCCACAAAAGGCCCAGTCAGTCAGGGGCCAATGGGCGCCGCCGGCAGGCGCCAGCCACAGGGCTGCAGCCGCAAACTATCATGGTTTGACTAGTTACCCGAGGGCACCGCCACGGACAATTTTTGGGCGAGAGCTGCCTTAAACAAGCAAGGCTGCCTCGCTTCCGCGTCACAAACGTGAACCGCCGCCGAGTCAAAGTCAGTTAACTCACCAACTCTGTTTCTGTCTCTCGGCTTCGTTCGTTCCGGCTCACTGGCCCTCCCTCTCGTCAGATCAATGGGGGACCCTCATCCGTCAGCCGGCCTTGTCCGGCATGGCCATCATGCCATCGACTCCGTTGGCTGCTCCCGCCGCCGCCATCATCACGCCCTCCCCGTCATCGTCGTCTTCGTCCTCGGTGGTGGCGGGACTCAACGCCGCCTCGCGCATTAGGAGGCTGCGCAAATCGTCTCCGCTCGTCCATCCCGGCCGGTCCGCACTCGCCCCCGCCAGCGTCTGTCGACCCTGTGCCACCAGCCGCTCGACCTTGAGCCGGTTGGCGAGGAACTTGAGCTTGGGGAACGCGCTCTGCCGACCCTCGTGCATCATGCGCGCCAGTCGCCGCACGTCTGGATCCGACATGATGTGCCAAAAGTCCGACGGCCTGGACTTGGGCCAGATGGTGATGTTGCCGCTGAACTCCTGTAGCCACAGCTGGCTCCAGTCCTGCCCCAGTGGCCGTGGCAGCAGCTCCGCGTGCCGGATGAACCGGAGCCATTTTTCATGTCCAGCTTCAAGTAGTTTTCCATGGCCGACATGAGATAGCCTCCGCGCCAGCCCCGACCTTTACGGTGCGTCACCGCGTGTCCGACCGATCCGCGCGAGGAGAAGAAGTTGATGTGCGGGTTCACCTGGCTGACGACGGTGAAGTTGACATTAAAGTACGTGTTGAGCGCCTTGATGGGAATGTCCGTTCGCAGGCTGCCGTCTTTCCACTTGTGGCTAAACGAGTACAGCGCCAGGTTGCCGTCGGCCGTCTTCATAATGAGCACGACCAGGTTGAGGATGCCCGGCACCGCCGCCGACGCCAGCATCGCCGACCAGATGACGCAGTCTGGACTCGTCAGGTAGTTGCACAAGATGGTCGGCTAGTGCGGATCGGCCGGCACGCATGATACATTGAGGATCCGTCCCGTGCGCTCGTAGGCCTCGCGAAATGTCAGCGATCCGGCCGTCCACCAGCTGCACCGCGCTGCCCAGTCGACCGAGTCGAAGCGCGCGCCCGTGTGCCACCACCAGCTAAGCCAGACCCTCGTGGGCTCGCGGCAGCCGTTGATACGCTCGGCAAGCGCCGGCACCAGGAGCCGCTTGAGCTCGTCGTTGATCCGCGTCGCCACCAGCGCCGCGATGAGCGCGCCGCCGCTCGTGCCCGTGATGACGTTGGGTAGCTGATTCGCGTCAAGCAGCGCCCTGACCACGCCGAGGTGTTAGTAGGCGAAGGCGGCGCCTCCGGACAGACAGAGCGCCGTTCGCCCATTAGTTGGCAGAGACGTGCTTGAAGAGCAGCCGCTTCGTGTCGGCATCGAGCTGCCTCGTCTCGAGCAGAAATCTGACGCTTGTCGCGACTGGTCCTCACCAGTCAGCCTCTGCCGTCTGAGTGTGGCACCGCCCAATACAAGCAAAGAGCAGCAGAGTGCAGCCAGCCAGGCCGCTCACCTTCGTCAATGAAGTTTTGCACCAGATTCTTGGTTCCGTAATACGTCTGGCTGTACAGCCTCGAGTTCTCCACGCCAACAAAATTATTCTTGACGCAGGCCTCAATGAGCGCCTTGAGATCGTCCACGGCTCTCGCCTGTCCGCCGGCGCCGGGCGGCGTCGCCGCCTCTTGGGCATCGGCCTGCGCTCTCGTGCGCCGCATCTGCTCCCATACCCGCTTGACCGTCGTAGAGTCGTAGTAGGCAAAGCCGTCCTCCTCCCTCCACGCCTGCCTGCCGAGGAAGACATCAAGTTCGCGCGCGGCGGCTACCCAGTCCCTGTAGCTCGACGTCTTGCGCAAGTTGCGGCGCAGCGTCTCTCGCCGCCCTCACCAGGTGAAGAAGTGCTCGTACATCCAGATGTACCATCTCGTCGACAGGTAGGCCATGCTTAGCCACAGCAGCCAAGTGAAGACGAAGAGCAGCAAAGGCCACTTCGCCAGCTGGTATAAGTAGCCCTCGCGTGTCTCGTCCTTGGTGCGCGATCCCAGCACGCCGCCACCGCCGGCATCCTTGCCGCCCTTCCTGCGCCCCTTGCGGACTCCTCGCCGGGTGTGGTGGAAGCTTGGGCTGACGGGCGCCCAGTCGTTCTGCGCCGTGATGAAGGTGCCGTGGGGGCGCGGCATCGGCGGCGGCAAGGATAGCCGACGCGTCGTCTTCAAACACGTTGCCCGTCTGCGACGTGCGCTTGGTGATGCGCGAAGAAGGCCCCGACGTCGGCGGCGATCGAACCGCCATCATATAGTCCACAGGGCTCTGCAACGGATCCGGCACCCGTAGCGCATGCTCAAAAGCCTCAAGGTCAGCGCGGTCGACGAATTCGTGGTCCACGTCGGGCACTCTCCAGGCGTCGAAGGCTTCCGGCGAGAACCCGTACATGCTGCCATGACCGCCGCACCGCCCATCGCACACGCACGACCAGCTTCCGTCGTCTCCGATGCGAGCTGCTTCACGGCGGTATGGACGATGGGTCTGTCGTCCTGATGCCCGTCGGTTGGTACGTGCGTAGTCTGACGAACCCGTGCGGAAACGGCGATGGGCCGAGCCGAGGAGCACACCCAAGCCGAGGCTGTCTGATCATATAGACTAGCTTTATTAGCTGTTCTTGGCTGGTTGACGGCTGCTTGGAAGTTTGGTGTCAGGGCTGAAGTGTTGGCTCGGCTGAGGCCCGGCTTTCACGATATAGTCACGAATAACCATGTACAGTCAACGCAACTAGTTAGAGCTCGGGCCTTCTGAGGGAACAGGCATGACTTCGTCTTTGCTACTGTAATAATTTCGTTGGGGAATTGGGAAGTGTCCCCACCCGCCTCGCCCGGCTGGTCGGGTCACGCTTGACACGTGCATAAGGTGAATGGTTACCCTCCCTTTTCCCGAGTGCAATTCTGCCCATATATTCGCACGCTAGTCTCCAACATGTGCTTCTCAACAAGCAGCCAGAATCTCCCAGCCATGCGTCACGATAACTACGCATGCACGCATTGACATGTGCGCAGCAAACCTCCTATCCCTGCCTAACAAGGTCATCTGGGAGGCAAGTCCTCTTAATTACATCATTGCCTAAGCGTATGCTTCTCGAGCCTTCAGACAGCCTGCTGGCTTGAGCTTATTGTGCATCGTCGACTACTACAATACATACATACCGCTCTACTTGCGCAACGTGTGCCGAATCGACTCGCCGCTTCCGCGGTCAATCCTTTGTCGACTAGCCTCATCCATTTTGTCGGCCAGCCATTCCACAACCACTCTAGATTAGCAACTCCTTACAGTTGCACAACTCAGCTAGGTTCGCCCATAGGCCAACATTAGATTGTGAGCGGCTCGTTATCTCTGGTTTATCGCTCGTCCCGAATCGCGTGCCCCCATCCCGTGTCCGTCCAGATATCTCGCGCTCTTTGATGTTGTTGCGCGTCGTGCACATCACACATACTGCGAAAGCCACCTTATGCCATCGCCGTAACCCTGACGCATGACCACGGAGCACATAAAGACCTCGATCGGTCGAATGCCCTCCAATGGTATCTTTCCTTTGCCCGTCGTCTGGTACAGCCCGAGCTGGTGGCGGAGCTCTTGCTCCGACACGGCATCAGGATGGTCGATCTTGTTGCCGAGGATGACGAAGGGAACCTTGGATAGTTCATCCATTGATAGGAGAGCATCGAGTTCAAGCTTTGACTCGGCGAAGCGTTCATGGTCTTTGGCATCAACGAGGAAGACAATGCCATTCACCTCGGCAAAATAGTCTCGCCAGATACGGCGAGCTGGTCTCAGACGTCAGCTTCTTGTAGCCACTCGACCTTATTCAATGATGTTCATCCGCACGCACCTTGCTGATGGCCACCTAGGTCGAAGGTAGTAAAGCGAACGTTGCCGATTGCCAGTTCCTCAGAGGCTGAGGGACAGTGTTAGAGGCCTCTAGCAGCTGATTACAGCCTAATATCGTCGACTCACTCGGGTGAAGCGTGGGCTGCAGGATAGCAACTCGATCGTTCTGGTTGTCATCATCATGTCAGTATCTTACCTGGGGCACCCGTTGGCGATCAAAGAAGTGTACCTTGAGCATATGCAGCAGGGTCGTCTTTCCGGCATTATCCAAGCCTAGAAACAGCAGCTTGGCGTGCTTGTTGAGTAGACCGAGAGAGGAGAGGATATCGCGGACTGCGAAAATCGCATGTCAATCCCCGTCGCCTAGGCGAAGGAGCAGGGTGCATCGCCAGACGCACACCAAGAGAGGAACCACATGTTGGGCTGTATTAACTCGGCACCGCCGCTTCAGTTGAAGCGATAAATGAATGAGTCTCCGAATTGACTCTCGAGATCTTGATCTCGATCGTGGGCGAATGAAGAAGTATTTGATGCGTGATGCAGACTTGACGCAAGCGTGCCTCAGCGTCGGTCGCTGAAATTGTCCAAACTGGCAAGAAAGAAGTTTTCTGCCTTATGGGAAAAGGCATCATGAAAGAGAACAAGTGAAGACAAGTACCTAAGCCGGAAGTTTCCGTACAAAGGGTACTTCTCGTTCAGATCTAGCACGAGAGACCCACATCCAACACCACAACCCGTGACCAAATCCCATTCAGAGTATCACTGACGTGTGATTGTTGCATGTTCCTGAGCACTTGAAGCCACTCCTCTTCACTCCCGCGTATACGAACATGTCCGATTCAAGTGCCTATAGGTAAATATCACTAGAATTTCGCGCTGAACGGTTATGATTGCGTATCATTATCATTGTCTTGAGTCTCGAGTCTTAAATGGACTTCATTGTCTCTCTACATGCAACGCATTGTCGCCGGAAACAATTCTTATCTGTGTCTGGGTGGAGTTTTCTGATAGAGGCTTAGACCGGTCATGACACCGATGCAAGCAAGCACATTGCGTATTCATCTGCCTATCTCTCTACCATGCCTGACCAACGCCTATTCGAGGCTTCAATCCCGGGTTTGCTCATGCAGGGTATCCAAGCAATAATTAGCCCGGTCATGCCACCGATGCAAGCAAGCACATTGCGTATTCATCTGCCTATCTCTCTACCATGCCTGACCAACGCCTATTCGAGGCTTCAATCCC
>KN173741.1:494602-513266 GCA_000758425.1 Nilaparvata lugens yeast-like symbiont | reverse complement strand
GTATCAGTGTCCGGAAAGCGAAGCTGACATAACGTCGTGAGAAACAAAAGAGTCGAGTAGCAGCTCTTGGCGTAGAGGACCGATAGAAAAGGAAGGCTTAGACGAATGTGCGATGTCGCTCACTCGAATCGGGCAACTGGAACAAACGAGTAAAGGAACAGTTTCAGATGGACAGGACGTAATTGTCTTGTTCTTTTTTGCCCGCCATTAAAAGGCCAAGTTCCTTCATCCGTTCTGCGCCACGGCCCGGCTGAGGCTTCCGCTCGGGAATTTGACTGCGGCGCGCGCGGTTGCAATATTTTTGGTAAAACTTTTCCTTACGGCGCTGGCGCTTCCTTTCAAGGCCTTTGACGATGTCAATGGCACCGCGGAAATGGATGTCGGCGTCGTAGTGACCCCTGGCCATCTTCTCTTTCTTGGCATGCGGGAACAAAGCCGAGGGACGAGGCAGAGACTTGGTGTGGGTATTGTTAGGGCGTCCGGCTAAATGAAACTGGACCTGGGCCCCGTGACGAGGCGATCCGACAGGGGTTGTGAATGCCCTGGGTGCCGGTGACCTCATTCTCCGGGGAGACTGGCGGCCGAAGAGTGTTTTGGGAGAACGTGCGCGAGTCTTGGGGGGGGCGGTGAAAAGTGTCGATTGGGCGCGGGTGAGCGGTATTTGCGTGGCGATGCGTGCTCGTTCCTGCGCCACCTCCGAGTGCGTTCTTGCCCGTGATGCAGGTCTTCCATCGCTCCATGCACCAAGACGTCCGCGTCACTGTCGTGGGCGACAGGGTTGTACAAGTTATCTTCGTCATCCTCCGGGTCTGAAGCGGGGAAACTTGGGTCAATGTCCTGAGGGATGATGCGCAGCTTTTCATTTCTACGAGCCGCAAGGCAGGAAAGGTAGGCCTCTTCGAGGGGCTTGTCCTCGTCTAGGGTGCCGCAGACGAAGTCGGTGCTATCGGGCAGGTCGGGTGTATCGAATGGAGCCTTGCGGCGTTTCGTTTTGACGCGTTTGATGCACCTGCCTGTTGCTGCCGAAGAGTCTGATTGCGGCTCACGGACGACATGCCGGGGAGCAGGCGTCCTGCTCGAGGACAGGGGTTGACCGGGGGTGCGGCTGGGTGTCCAAAAAACTGAGTTTCCATCTTCCTCCGGCTGCTCCACCTCTCCGTCCGAGTCCGAATCAGAGTCAGCAAAGCCAGTTTCCTCGTCGGTATAGTATCCATCGAAATTTTCATCTTCGTCGTGGTCAATCTCGTCCTCGTCCTCTCCGTCATTTTCATAATCGCCGTTGGGCTCATCTACATCGCTGCCATTTAATGCCGTCTCAAGTTCGTCATCCTCGAGTGCCGCCTCTTCTTCCGCCTCGGCCCCGAGGCGACGAATGCGATTCTCCATGGTGAGGGTGTCGTTGATGGTGAGTTTCGTTGCGGGTACGGGATGACCCTGTCGAATCCATTCTGCCTCACGGTTTGTGCCGCTGGCGAACTCGTGGAACTGTGAAGCATCTTTGGAGAGGTCCTTGGAGTTGGCGCGGAGGAAGGCGGGACGCGTGTGCCTGGCTCTACTAGATGGCCTGCAAACAGCGCCAGGCTGTGGGCAAGCGTCTACCACCGGATGGAGGACCAGGGATTTTTTGGGTGTCGATGAATCCGATTTTCTGAGAGCGATGTGGGGACTGTCAGTAGAGACGGAAGGCGATTCACTGCCAACCTTGGGTGCGTGGATCGGATTAGAGACGCAGGCGAACTTGATGCACGATCGTCGTGGAACCTCTCGCGAGGGAGATGCATCGGGTTCAATGGTAGGAAGACGCGGCGCAGGTTGCGCCTGCGGCATTGGTTTTGAGGCGCAGGCAAATTGAATGCAACGCTTTCTCGGGGGATCATTGCGAGGTTCGTGCGTGCTGTTTTTTCCGAGAAATGCATGCTTGTGAGCCAGAGGTTTGGTGGCCAAATGCAAGGCAGTCATTTCCGGGAGGGGCGGGCTCGGTGTGTTTGTTCGACTAGGACTGGTCAGGCTCGTATCGCTGGTCAGGTCGGCGGTCGATGTTACGCTGACATTGCTCATCAAGGATCGGCGTCGCTGGTTAGTAACGAAAGCCGAAGGGGTATCATTGAGGTATTCATCCTCGGGCTGACCCAAGATGGCCTTGGTAAGCAGCGAAGACTGAAAGTTGGGTCGACGAATGGCCGTCCGCTGAAAACAATGAGGTGAGGAACGATTCAATTGTCCCTCTGGCGGCTCATCGACGTCTTCGGCTGCCTCGGCGGTGGGAGAAGCCCAGGAGGGAGCCTCCGGATCGGGATGCGGAATTGGATTCATGGTCGAGCTGCGTATCCAGGCTTAGATATCTCAAGTGGCAAGCAGACGCTATCGACCACAAGCGGACCAGAGATCAGCGAGCAGATTGGAGAAGACAGCTCGAAGAGGCCAAAGGTAGGTAGGTGCTCGAAATGTGTCGACGAGGCCTTTAAGCCAGTTTAGGCCTTATACTTGAATCGCGACCGACGCGATAAGATACGGTGCCAGAAGCCCCAGAGGACAACGCGGCTATAAAGGAAGGTCCGTCATGGTTCGCTGTCCGAAACGCAAGATGAGGAAGTCGAATGGGTGTGAAGTGACGGAGACAGAGAGCCGTGCGACAGACGTAGCGACGACGGAGTGTGAACGCGTCACCGAATCGACAGGCGACGAGTATATATGGGTGGGATCTGCCTTTGCTTTGAGTCAAACTGCGGGACGCGGTTGGATGTTTGTGCGAGCAAAAGGTCGCAGGCTTGGCAAGTTTCAGCTGAGGCCGTCCCGAAGTGACGCAGGCAGTAGCAGCGGCGCTGGTGATAGATGAAGAGTTGCACTGAACGGATGACAGAACGGAGAGCGAGAGGCCCGCAGTTTGGCTGGAGAAGGATATTTGCAGTCAGACCGGCTGAGCGGATGCCGCGCGTAAGTCAGCGCTGAGCGGCCAGCGCAAGCGGTAGACTTGAAATATGAAGACGCGGCTGCTTCCCGTGACGAATGGCGTGGAACAGCCCAGAGGACAATCCTCGCGCAGCACGCACGAGAGTGTCAGGGGATAGGAAGAGTCAGACACGGGAATGAGTGAGTTGAATGGCGAGAACAGAAGGGCGAGGGAGGCGGGCGAGAGCGAGAAAAATAAAACAAGGTAGTAGCGTGGTGTGGGACCGACCGCACTGGGGCGAGCCAGGGCAAGCCAGGATTAGCCAGGCTCAGGCAGGGGGAGGGGTGAGGGGGGGTGTATATTGGACATTTGGATTGCATAGTGGACCGTGAATATGCTCAAGGAAAGGACGGAAATAATTAGGCATCTGCTTTGTTTATGTTGTTCCTCTCTTTTTTACCATCGCTTCAGCCCATCTTTTTTGCCACTATCCCGGCCCGCAAAATGGTTCGCGGCGAAGGGTGCCGTGCGCAGGCGAAAGGGGAAAAGGGGGAGGGGGTGTCTGTTTGAGGCATGGGAGATTGACAAATGTCCGTCCATGTAACCATCATGCATTTAGCCATGTCCTGCACTGGAGAGACGACGACGACGACGATGACGAGGCTTGTCAAAACTTGGCTGCTTGACGCCGCAGGCAGGTGCAGGCGCGAGTAATGATCGGGCTTGCGACTGCGGCGGCAAGACTAGGCCGGGATGTGTGGACCGTGGATTGCGGATTGTGCAAACTGCGGATTAGCAGTGCGGATCGTTAACGCTTGCTGCGGCCTGCTGTGGTGGCCGAGCCGACGCGTAGTATGACTACTGGATTCGGTCGACCGACAAGGCATGGCAAATGCTCGCCCGACTAGCCTGCAGGGGCAGCTCCGGCAGCAGGAACACACCAAGCCCTATCCTGCTCAGAGCGTCGGCAATCCCACGCCGCAACAAGTCCATGGCTGCTTGTCTGCACTGCCGACCGGTTGCTCTTGGTCCCCACCTTGCTCATCCCAATACTCCTCGGCGGCTGCCCCCTTGGGACTCTGAAGCCGAAAGGAGGCGCCACCTTACCGAGGGCCGGGGCCGCAGCGCGCCTCTGACCTCATCATCTCACTCAGCCGCGACAGATAGACTTTCGGGCGGGGCGCACATAAGCCCCAGCGCCATGGCCATTGAGTCCCGATATTCTGCCCGTAAATCCAGGGCACCCAGCCGAACTGGCTGCCGACACAGTGTGGCTGCACATGTGCGACTCGCCTCGGAAGCGGCCCACGTGCGAACACCGCTCCGAAAGCGGCAGCGCCGGTGCCGTGCCGTCTCTCCGACACTGTGTCAGGTACATAGCGGCAGCCTCCCGCCCCGGAGACGAAGAGCGAGAAGAGCCCTCCCTCGCACACGGTCGGGCTGAGGATTCTCGGTTTGGCATGGCAATTCCCTCTGCCTTGGTTCTTCCTCGGGCAGCACCAAGTGCCGTGGATCCGTCCGTCCAGCCCGCGAGCAATGGAACGGAATCCAGGGGTCCGAGAGGCGGGCGGCAGTGGCGGCATGCCGGCTCCAGGGGCTGAGAGAGGGGCTTCAGAGGAACACGCCAGTGCCGATGCCGTCTTGTCCGAGTGAAAAAGCGACGAGGAGAGTGTGATTGGCATCACGGGCTGTCATAGCTGGCTGTTGTCCAGCTTCGGGCCAGGTCTAGGCAAACCCTTGGGCCGACGTCGGTCGGCCCACGGTCAGGTGAGCATGTTCTTCATACGGTGCGTGCTGAGGCCAACGGTCCTTCTGGCCTCATCCTGTTCTCTCGCTCGTGATTAGATCCACCCGCTGTGCTTGAGGGGGTGTGGTAGGCCCCAGGGCACGAAATAGTGTGTGCTAAACTTCTCGAATTTTTGGGCAAATACGAGAGGAGGAAGCGAGGGTGGAAGAAGAGACGTCGTCGCATTCGTTTCGAAAGGCCGGTCATCACGACTGACTGAATCTCTTGTCCGCCTCAAATAGCCTGTCCACCTGCCAACACTGGACCTACCCGCCTCAAGGTACAAAGACAGCAACAACAGCGTGCGCGGTGGTGTAAGGTACGAAAAGGCCTGGCCAAACCGTGTCGTAAACCGCGTCGGCACCGCCGCCCTGTCATGCTTTTAACTTTTGTGTCGCCTGCCAGGCGCCGTTGTAGTGTCTCATCACCAGAACCCACCGCTGATGTCGATGCTGATGCTGATGCTGCTCGCCGCCGCCAGCACTGGGCGCCACGGGTTGAGCGCACCAGCCGCATTACAGTTACAATACGTACCTTCACTGCCTCCTGCCCCAGTCGTTTTTTCCCATCCTTTCCTTTCTTCTGACGCTAAGTAAGAAAGCCACGCCTTTGCAGCCGGATTCTTATTAGCAATGGGCCTAATCTCCAACCAGCAGCAATAGCCTTGTCTGCTTGCTCCCCCCTCTTCCCCTCCCCGGCCCGCCTTCCGAGCTATGAGGCCATATTCAGTTTGGCCGATGGGCCTCCATTTGCCCTGCCCGACTTGGCCCGTCCTGAACGACTCGTTGCAGCTAGCCAACCGCCTCGCCCGCCTCTCAAGGGTGAACTAATCAGCATCCGAGTCGATGCCGGCAGACCTTGCGACCTACCACCCGTGACGCCCTGGCTGGGGCTCTGGGGCGGCGACATCTGGCAGGAGATGCGGTGACGGGAAATGCGCCACCGCATACGCGTACTGCGTGCGTACGTGTAGATAATTCATTGTAGCCAGCATAATGAGTATACTTCCTACCGATGTCTAAACGACTTCGCCCCGGTATGCAGCACCGAGGCACGAGTCGTCCGGGTCACGCCCTGCGAGGCCAACGCTGTACGACCACGTCCTCTGGGCGGGTAAGCTGTCTGCTGCAGCACGGAGGTCAGAACCGTCGGCCAGCTGCTCCAACGTCCTGTTGACGGCCCTCGACGGCCTGTGGTTGGCCAGCTGAGATGAGACGGCGGCTCGATGGGGCGGACATGCCAATCTCACCTCAACCAGCAGCCGGCAGATATCCTTAAGCAGGCGATACCTGGAGAATGACGATGGAGCGTGTGTCTCGTGGCTGATCTGATAGGCACTCGCTTGTGTTTTGCGCATATGACCACTTGTAGGGGCGGGAACAGTGGCGAAGTGGATATTAACTAGAGGACAGCAGCCTTCAGCACTGGCATTTGTTATCGGCGGCCAGCTGACGTGGCATTGCGGGTCATCTGTATGACTTCTCAATCGACGAACAAACATGGCAAATCATTCTCCGCCGACAGGAAAGTCCGCGTCCCGCGCTCACAAGCCCCCCAGGCGGATCATGACGCTGGCGCACGCTAGAACGCCAACCAGGCTGCTCCGAAACACCGCCCGCCTCCGTCATGGTGCCGCCTCCCCTATAATCTCATTCTGACCCTTGGCCACGGGGCAGCGCTACTTTACTTCAGGCTTGCAGGTCTCTTGCCCCCCTTCCCCCTTCCACCGGCCTCCCCGCACGATGCGTCGCCAGCTTTTTGGCGATGCGGCTCGAGCGCGTAAAGTACGAAAATGCCATGGTGTGCTCGCTTGGGTACACATTAATACCTTGGCCTTGTCGTCGATCCCTGACATGCAGGAAAGCTTCTATACGTGCGAAACGCAAACTGTGCTGTGATTCAGTGTCTACATAGAATGCCGGTCGCATTAGATATCCCCCGCGCAAGGCCGAGAGAGCACATTGCTTGCGCGTTCACAGCATGATGTTTAGCCCTATGGCCCTGAGTTGCCGCCCTGTACGCTCTGACACGCTGAAGCGCAAGGCTTCGTGACACGGGCACCACCTATTCGGGGCTTCCTTGACGCGCCGAACTCTCTCCACGTATGCAGCAGCACGGGGCAGCCATGCCAAGCGAAACCCCCTCCTCCGCTTTCGGTGTGTCGGCGCGGCGGTGAGCGGGTAGAGCATTGAGCTTGCGCCTCGATCCTGTTCACTTACGGTGTATGGCGGCAGCAGCGTGGCCGCCGCAATGCCTCGTGCCCTTGAGACAACCGCCTGAATCGTGGCTCGGAAGCGCATTCGTTACCCCTTCGGCTCAGCCCCGCGACCGACAGTTGGAGATGCTGCTGAACTCGCACAACACCCTAACACATGGCCAAGGTCCGCAGCCCCAGGCCAGAGCTGTCTCATGCGAATGCGCCCATCTCTCCGCTAGCATCTTTTCCTGCATGCCTGGCGTGCGCGCCGCAAACGGCCTCAAAGCTTAGTTGCATCCATCTCGCAGGAAGCATCAGCGTGTGACGACCCTGCATCCGTCCTTTCTTCTCCTTCCACCTCGTCTCTCCGCTTTTCCATTCGTCGCCATCTCTTCTTTCCCGCCCCATGGCCTCACTTGAGGCCCGTCCCCATCTGTACTGTACCTTGGTTCTTCCGCATTGCCGTTGCGACGCTGCAGGAGACGACACGCGCCATCTGTCTGCTTTTGAGGGACCAGAACCTGCATGTCTGATCTGAGTATGCCTATCCATGACAGACTGGATTCTGGGGTCCCTTTTTTGCCTCTCGCCCCCTCCTCATCATATCCCTTGTTTAGGACTCGAATCCCTGATCCGACACTGTAGGCTACTGTCCTCTGCCTCTCTCTACCCACCTGACAATTCATACAATCACAGTGACTCAATGATACGAGTCAACTGTGGTATTCAGATACGCCTCTCTTGATTACTCCGACTCGGCTTGCATGCATGCTGGCTCGCCACCCCCCCAACTATCTTTTGCCCCCTTCGGCACCTTCCAAGTGAGATCAACTGGCATACTAGGCTGATGCCGATCCTCGGCCTCTCTACCCCATGAGACGCAAGGCCATAAGCTATCCGCTCACTCAACACGTGTTGCTCATACACGCTGGCCCTCACCGCGCCAGCCTTCGTCATTGCCTTTGGCGGTTCAGATGCTTTCTCTATGTGTGGGCTATGTTCACAGTCGGGGTCTCGGATGACGATACTGTAGCAGCCATGGACTCTAGAAGCAGATTAATTTGCAATGTGTCTCGATACAGCACATGTCATTCTATCTTACTAGTTGCTAGTCGAAAGGAGGCAAGAGTCGACGCGGAGAACGTGCACAATTCACTGCTGGCATTAGAAGCACAAGAAAAGATTGCAATGCCAGAATATTGCCTCGTAAATTCCTCAAGGAAGCTAGCATTCAGAGTAGCTGCCAACGTAGACCCAAAGGACTGCAGCCAGAATTGGAGTTGGGAGATAGACTGGCGTTGAAATGGGGCGAGAGCGACTGCTTATGGAGGCATCTTTGCGATACGTGGAAGGTGTCACGAGTCGTCTCTTGAAGGTATTCGAGATCTAATTTCATCCCCGTTTCGCCGGGCAGAGAAAAATAAAGCCCGAAATAATTCAGACCCAGCTCAAGCGCTGCGACAATCCTCTGTTTCCAATCGTTGACGATTGAAGGACATGGCTCGGACTTGCACCTCTCCAACATCACCTCACATCTGTGAGTGTAGATTACGTGATCACACGCGTGACACAACAGCCGGCGGGTTTTCCCGATTTTCAAACAGGCGGATGATCGGGTCGAGGCGGCCGCCACGGGCAAAGATCGCGTTCACGGCTCGCCCAAGCTTTACGCTGAGCATCAACGTTTTCAGGTCTCACGTGCCAAAGCCTCCATGAACTCACTCCACTTTGGCAGGGCGGCTGTCCGAGTGCGTCCCGTCGCCTTGCGGACTGTTGCCCAACGGCGAGCATACGCCGAAGCTGTGTCAGACAAGGCAAGGCCTTCTCACTACGCGCATTTGCGATCACCTCGCAGCAGCCAAACTGACAACTCGACAGATCAAGCTGAGCCTGTCTCTACCCCATAAGGTGTGGGAGCTTCTGAGGACGAACCAGTCGGCGAGCCGTTTGACGTTCAATTGATCTGCTCGCCGTTGACGGAGCTCGACTGATTTCTTTCACCTATCCAGTCCATCTACAAATCCCAGGACGTCGTGCAGGTCAACATCCCCGCCGAATCTGGCGAAATGGGCGTACTCGCGAATCACGTACCCGTCATTGAGCAGCTCAAGCCTGGTGTTGTCGAAGTCGTCGAAGAAGGTGGCAAGGCCAAGCAGTTCTTCCGTCCGTATTTTCCCACTCCCGACCCATCGCCCGAGCTTTTACAACGACAAGCACGGGGTTTGACTGACAATCAATGAAGTTTCTGGAGGATTTGCCACGGTCCAGCCGGGCTCTGTCATGAGCATCAACGCCGTTGAGGGTTACCCCCTGGAGGATTTTAGCGCCGACACTATCCGGTCCCAGATGGCCGAGGCTCAAAAGGCTGTGAATGGTGGCGGCAGTGAACAGGACATTGCCGAGGCAAAGATCGAGCTGGAGGTGGGTCGAGGCTTCCACAAAGCCCGTGTTGTCTATTGATGGTTACTGACCATACACGTCAGGTTCTTGAGACGCTTGCTGCCCATGTGAAATAGATGGAATACGACTGTACGCATTGGAAAAAAGCACCTACTAGCTTTAGCACCATGCCGAGGCAATCGAGGCAATCAAGGCTGAGATGGTACCAAAAATCAACCGTGTAGCCTTTTGGCAAGCATCCGAGCACCTCTTACTGCGTCTGTCGAGACGCGTGTTCGTGATAGCGCCAACGGCCGCTTCGCCTGCCACGTTTTCTGTCTTGACTGCTGCTTGACTACGACCGGACTTGCATCTCTTTGCGCTCGGTTCATTCTTACCTGACGCGATCCTTCTTGCGGATGGCTCCTAGTCTTTTCCCTTTTCGCACCTGCAAATATTTAAATTTTGAAGTACTCCGAGAATCGTCCCTAATCTATCGCCCTACTGTTACCTCCATAGTCCCTCATCGAATCACGCACGGTTTCGAGAATCACAGAGCTATGTATTTCTAGAAAGTCCCTCGATTTTCATTTCGTTTTCTTCAGTCTAGCACTCACTGTTGTGTACTCGCCTCATGCTTCCCGAAAGCATCTGTTCTCCCCTCGGCGATCCGGGAAATTTTACGCCAAAATCGGCGCCCTCGGGGTTGGTCCGCGACCGGACCCGTCAGCTGGCGTCTTTGTTCCGTGATCGACGCCTTCAAGAAAGAAAATCACTCGACATGAACGAAGACGACGAAGACCCCAGGCTTGAATAGGACCGACGATCATTCAGGTTTGGCTGCTGGAGCCACACGCACGGAACTCAGGCGCTTGAAAGATCCTAGGTGATATTCGTGACTCGTGCGAAGCCTAAAATTTTTAATTATGACGTCGAAGTAGGTGCGACGATATTGCGAAAGACCACGGAAGGCCCCACAGCTCGGAAACGGCTACTCAATTCTGACGACACTGGGGGCCGACCATCCACGCCCTCGAAATGGAGTAATGGCAGATCATTATGGAACGAACAGGCTCAAAAGACGCCGGTGCCGTATGATCTGTACGGCAACGCCCCCCTCCCAGTCTGGCATTAGATGGGGCATCACAGCCAGAGAGCCTGGCGACGACGCTACGATTATGCCACTTTTGTGGCGGGAACCTCTATCCGGGAACGCGGTGTCGCAACTGCGGGCATGATTTTTGCTCCAAATGCACGATCCAGGCACCGGCGGGCAGAGCACGACCGGCCAAAGGTCCACTGCGAGAGAGCGAACTGTCGCAAGAAAGCGACGCCTGTAACCAATCGACCAACGATGCCGAGACGACAATGGTTGTCGAAGGTGTCAAGCACAGCCAATGGCAGAGGACTAAAGACGTTGGACCTTCGCCCGCGCCGATAACACAAATGGAGAATACGGAACACCTACGAGACCAACCGCAACGACGTCGCGTTCAGGAATTTTGGACGCCAGATAGACGCCAGCCGCCCAGCATGCATTCGGGGCGGGAGTGCGTTCAAGGACAATCCGTTCTTCAAAGCAGACCAGGCTGCGAGAGCACTAGCGTCAACCTCTCGGAGTCTCCCACCGAGCTCTCGAGCCCTAGAGTCTCGCCGACTATCGGGGTACATGCCTCGACGGTTTGTGGAGCACTACAGTACTCGTAGTAATAGGCAGAGTGAGAAGAACATAAGCTTGGAAAACCGAGGCTGTGGTAAATATTGCCCTGAAGGACAGCACCCCATCTGCTGCACGGCTCACCGTTGTCAAATACTGGCTATGCAAGCAACAGACGATGATCGGGGTCGAGGCCTGCAGTTCAACGACAATGAAGGCCGGTGGGAGAGTGGCGACTTACAGAGAAAAGTTCGGGGTGGGCATCAGCGGAATGACGAGTCTCAAATCAGTCAAAGCACCAGTGAACATACGAAAGGCGCGTCAACGCGCCTTGACCATAGCATAACCGACGGTAACTAATCGAGTGTGGCTTAAGCAAGCGTCGAATCGGATCAAACAAGTCCAATGAAACGTACATACTTCTCCGATGACAAGTCCTTGGGGAGAAGCCGGCAAGAGTCTCATGATCTGGAAGAGGGTGCTGTCTTAGCCGAGCCCTTGATTTTCCGAGGGCATAGTCTGGACACGAGCGGTCTGTCTGTAAAGGACAGTTGTGTTCCCTGTTCCTGGTCGCATTCAGTTGATGACGTCCGAGGTCCATTAGAAGGACAGGTTTCAGGAAAGGCCCATGAGGCGCAAACGCCACGCGCACCACCAAGGAGCATTACGAGTCTAGACTTGCCCAGCCTGACTGGATATCGTCAACATCGAAAAGACACACAGCTCTGTGCGTCTGCACAGATTTTCGAGTGCAAGGCCGACGCCTGGCCGCGCCTGAAGAAGGTGGACAGGCTGCCAACGACGGAAAAACGGCCTGCGAGGGCAAAAGGCGTTCTCTCCTCTTGCGAGCCGAGACTGAAAATGCCTGACGGTGAAGACTAGGAGAGAGGAAAAACACTGACGGCTAACATGCCGTCGACGTGGAGATATCGTCTACGTAAGACGACATGGAGAGATGACACTGCGAACGGCATGACTCAGCGAAGGTCGACACTACAGACAGACAAGAAGACTCGACGGCTCGAAAGCGCCGTGGAAATTTTCTCGTTTTTATTCTCCCAGCCGCGCCCAGTCGGCTGACTCGGAGTTGGAAGGCTCGGCGACGCCGGAAAGTTCGGGGATCCAGCAGGTTGAACGTGGTGCGCTCGCCGAGACGAGAAACGAGGAGAAGGCATCGCCTTGGACGGAGAGAGAGGCAAAGGCATCGCCGTCGAGCGGCAGAAGGGCAGAAGATGACCACCCCTAGGAATACTTCAGAAACGGCAAGTGCGGCTCGGTGACGAAGGATAATGTTCGGATGGAGACTAGAGGCGCCGAGGATGGCTGGCATGAGTGCGTATGGCGAGATCTATATGGGCAGCTCAAGGCGGAGGTAGAACGATGGGAACCGGGGCCGGGCACTCTGGGTGTGGAGCAAGTGTACGGCGGACAGGACACGGGTGTTGATGTGGACATCGAAGGGTCGACAATCGTGGTGCATCTGAAGAACCGAGACGACCTCATGATCCAAACGCACGTCGAGGGGAGCAACCGGGAGCTACGAAGCAAGCAGACCGGGCTGAAGAAATGATCAGAAGCATGTCTTTTGGGGGGGTAGACGGACGTGGCCTACGACAGACATGATATACCGCCGCATGGCAACGGGATGGGGGACGTAGACCTGCGATTGCTGGATGATGAGCAGGCTGCGGATCTGTCAAGGCACAGGCTGACCGTAACGGGACGATGAGCACTCTTTATAGCGCAGCCCGCCATGCCACGACGAGAGAAGAGGCGATAGACGGACCGGCGGCCTGCGCTGGAGGGCTCTTGCGATGCCCATCGTCTCGGGTCCATGACGAGCGGACCGAACGGGCCGAGCGAGACAGCGCCAGTCGTCCTGGTTCGGCCGCCCACGGGCTGGCATGCCGGCGGCGAGGCGGACAGGAATGGCCAACTGGCCATCCGCCTAGAATCGTTGGATGATCGTCCATGATGCTCGCTGCCAGACACACGATGGTCCCTGGCCTTGCCGAGAAGACAGTGGCCGCGGCCTGTTTCAACCGGCGGCCCCGTCGGGAGGGCAATGGCTCGGCTCAGGAATGGTTTGGCCGGGCGGGCAGCATGTACGGCGAGCTGCGGTATGCCGACAAAGTCATTGCTCCGGAATTGTCACTCTGAGGCGGCCAGACGAATCCTACGAGGGAATGAGGGCGGGAGAGAGGGAGAAAGAAGAGAGATGAGGGGAGCACGGTAGTCGGCGAGACGGAAACCCACGGCCTAGGCAGCACGCGGACGGACTGGAATGCTCGAAGCCTGGGCAGGGTCTCGGCAAGCCGCCGTTCTGGCAGGTTTTGTTAGGCTGCTCGTCTGGCTTCTTCGCGCGCGAGAGAGGTCCAAGGAGAGGCAGAGGCAGAGGCGATGGTAGCGAAGGAGGCGGGCGAAGAGGCCCTGCCGTGTGCGCTTGCGAGTGGTGAGCTCGTGTTTCTACTAACCATGGGGCTTCAATGATTGTATGATGTTGAGAGCGAGTTTAGCTAGCATTTCCACGAGCCTCCTTGCCTGCCCGCTCTCTGGTTCTCTCAATCTCTCACTCTCTCACTTACACACACACACAAACGCCTGGTATACTTCTCTCCCTCTCTCCCTCTCTCTCTCACACACATACATACACATTTATTTCTCCATCCCTCTCTTTCTCTCTTCTCCCCTGATGCCACACTTACCCATGCCCCCTCCCCCCTTTTCTTCTCCTCTCCATCTCAGCCGCCCGCCAGACAGCAAGCACCCCGTCTTCATAACTGACTGACCCAATCGGACCCCCAAAGACCCCGTCTCACTTCGCCGATGCGGCCGCGGCTGCGGCTGACGCGAGGGCCAGGAGCAGCAAGCATCACGTCACCGTCACGCATCGCACTGTCGCAGTCCAGCCTCTCCCGTCCGGCTCTCTGCTTCCTTGCCCCGTCTACGCCCAGGGTCTGCCTTTCCGCTCGGATACAGTCACGCCAGGTTGCCTCGCCAGTCGCCATCTTTCCCAGCCTCTCGGTCGCTCTTGGCCTTCTCTGCGGACCCCCCCTCCCCTTCTTTCCTGACCTCTCCGAGACGCCACTTATGCCTCTCGTCTTTGTCAATGAAACGCTGCTCACCCCATTGAATAATTTCCATCAACCACCCCTTCCTATCAGCTCTCCGTCGGCTTGTCTTTCGCCACTCGCCTCCTCCCCAGCCGCCCACCCGCGCCCCTTTCCCACTTCCCCGTTCCTACTCCGTCCCTCGTTACATTCCTCCTACGCCATGATATCCGCGCGCTGATGCTCGTGGCCGACGCCCCATTTCTCGGAGCATACTCGTTCTTCCGCCGGCCTGGCGAGCATCCTTTGTCCCTTCCCCGTCTTCCTCTTCCCATCTCCACGCAGCCCCCCTTCCCCCAAAACCCCTTTTCCAAACCGGACGGTGCCTCATCTTTCCTTCTTCCCCGACCTCTTCTTCCACTCTCGTTTTACTTGTACACTTTCAATTCTATTGCTCCTTTTTTTCCGGGTCTTTCCAGGGTAAAGTGGCAAGATTTCTGTTTCGGAGAGCAGACAGCGATAAGCACCCAACAGTCCTTCTCCTAACTCGCTAAAACCAAAAAGAGAAGAATGAAGTAAGTTCCGAGCACAAATGTCGGCTGGCGAGACCCCAATTCAAGTGGGAATCAACAAACGACAAGGCTGCGAGGAAATGTATGAAAGCCCACCAAAACAATAAAAGTATGACTACGAGGTAAAAACCTGCAGATAGACGTCTTCGAGAACCCCTCCCTCGATCCCATCTCTGTCCCTGTTTCTTCCGCTGAAATTTGATTTTCTACAACCTAGCGTCAAACTACGAGCTTCCGTAGCCTCGATCTGAAGAAGAGATGGCTTATCAGAAACAAGACGCGGGGAGAGGGGGGGAGTGGCAAACTGACTCTGCCTTGCCGAGTTTTCTTTTGCCGCTCCTTGTCTTCTTGTCTTCCCCTCTCTGTGTCTTCGACTCTGCCTGAAGGGCACCAGTCGAGGCAAGGAGGCAAGAGACACATTAAGCCATAGCAGAAAGTGTGTACGTGGATGAGAGGAGCCTGGACTCAAAGACAAGAAGCGAGCTGCAAAAAAACGAAAAAAAAAACATGACGGTGCAATAACATGGCATGAGATGCTCCTCAGTGAGTGTGTGAGAACTCGAGACACGGACAATGGCAGGCAGCTCAGACCCATCGTCTCTCTCGAGCCTTGGTGTCAAGGAACAGCTGTGACCGGGAGGTCGAACAGGTGCTCGAAAGATTTATTAATCTAACAACTTCTATGAAGAAGGAAAGGAAGGAACAGAGCTCATAAGAGACGGTGGTGATCTAGATATATATATGTCCGGGAGGCCTACTAGGGTGTTGGTCCGTATGGATGAGTGGACCCGTAACACTTAGGCCCTGCCTCGTCCAGCTTCTCCAACTTTGGTCCTCTGTCTATTACTTGCTTCTTACGCTCTTCCCCCTCTTCGGGCCGCTGCCGACTCTGGCCTCCTTTTTTTCGTGTCTCATATTATCGCCCCCTTCCCCTTTTTTGGCCGGCCCCGTCGGTCAAAGGCGGCGGGCCTTACTTTTGGCCCGCCGACAGCGCCCTCCCCCCTTGTGTAGATATACTTGCTTGCTTCACGCCTGCCTGCATTGTATCACACATGTGTTATTCAGGATACACATGGTTCAACGGTAGTGCCCCGGCCTCATCAGCGCGCCGACGCCGGGTACGATTACAGATATGTCGAGCAGCAAAAGACAGCCACAGTTCAAAAGTGCACCTGGCGGAGCGGTGAGGCAGACGATGAGGGCGCATGAACCGTTGCCGGTGGCCGGGATGCGCCTTTCTGTGCGGCTTCAGGCAGGGATCCATCCCCCCTCCCCCCAGGCGACGTCGACAGCAGCAGCTATTGCTCGCCCTACCTGCGTTTTCTGCGTAACATGGCCGGAGCCTCAGCAAGGCTTCATCCTGAAGCCATACGGCTCCAGCCCCCGCGTGCCCACGTCCAGGCGGAAGACGGCGCCCCCGAATGCCGGCTCACCGAGTCTGCATCGTCCTCCTCGTCCGCCGCCGACGTGATGATCAGCTCGGTCCCCGCACAAACTGCACGCACGTCACGTTGCGCGTCGGTAGCCTCACCCGCCCCAGTAGCTCGCCAGCGCTGCTGAGCTTGAGCACCAGGCCCTCGCCGTACACGGCCGTCCACAGATTGCCGTCCACGTCGACGCAAAAGCCGTCGGGCTCGCCCGGGCCTCGGTGCTGGTACACGACGCGCTGGTCGGTGATGGCGCCCGACCCCATGTCGTAGCGCCATGCCAGGATCTGCCGTGCTTGTGAGTGCGTAAAGTATATGCGGCTGCCGTCGGGTGACCAGCCGACCGAGTTGGGTATGGTGAGTCCCGTCAACATCTTCTCGCCCATGGCCATGCCGTGGCTGAAGCGGAATAGCGAGCCTGGCCGAGAGAGCTGCTGTCAGTCCTTAGCTGTTCCCCCCCGGTCCGGGAGCCGGCCGCGCCGGGCCACTCGCCTTCGGGCTGGAAGTCGCCCAGACAAAATTCAGTCATACTACCGAGCCAGAATCGGCCGTGCGGATCGCTGGCACCGTCGTTGGCCCGCAGTCGCTCGTCGTGCGGCTCGCGGAAGCGCGCCAGCATCTTATAACGGCCGGTGCGTCGCTCCAGCAGCGCCACGCCGTGCTTGACTCCCAAAAGCACCTGCTCGCGCGCGTCAACGCCCTCGATTTCACATGTCACGGACAGGCAGATGTCGAGCTGCAGTGTGTACAGCGACGAGGCGCCCTCGCTGAGCGAGACCGTGTGCAGCCGCTTTTTCTTGATGTCGACGAAGCGGACAGTGTCCGTCGCCTTCTCTTTCGTACCATGGGCCTTCGCCCAGCTCGCAATGCGGCTCCAGCCATGGCATAGTCACCGTCAACGACTGCATCGTCGGTCGTTTACCGCGGGCACGACTCGACCGGTTGACGTCTGTCCGCGTCGCTCTGCTCTTCCTCGCCTCGTCGCTTAGCAAAGCAAATTACTGCTTGCCCTCGTCGTTGGGCAAAGGGGAATGCGGGTCAGCATCAGCCACATCCGAGGTCACGTGGAATCCCGCCTGCATCCCCATAGTCCATCCGCCTCGAGCCCGGCGGCCACGACCTTCGCAGGAACCCTCCCCAAAAATTTCCAGCTTCTCGCTTCTGTTAGATTTTGATAGTGACAGTATTCTGTGCACCATGATACACTAACACGCCAAAACTCCGCGAAGCCAACTGGCCCTCGACCTCAACACCACCAGCATCACTCTCTTCCCCCGGGCACAACGAGGACTACACACCACACGGCTTCCGCGACGGGATTCCTGGTAGGGTTCCCCATCGCCCAAACATGCTCAACTCGTGCATTCGCCACGATTGAGCGGCTTACCGCCCAACCTCGTCGCCGCCGATGCAACACCTCACCGGTCCGACTGCGCCGAAAGGTATTGCTCATGAACCCAACCTCGCCAGGTTTTCTCCCGCGGGAGTTTTCCCTGGCTTTTCACGATCCTTCGTATGACGGCTTGCGGGCGTCGGACGCGCCGGACCTGGGGGAGAGGGTCAACCCAGGCTTCAGAGGAAGTGGAGAATTCCGGTTGGGAACATGACGAAGAGGGAGCGGCGGAAGTCCTAAACATACGCGCACCCATGATGGTACTGCGGACAGGGTCGGCCTGAATTTGACGGGCCCGAAACCCTTTCGACAACCTGCTGGCTTGTGAGACAGTCGACTGAACCGGGAGACGCGATTAGCGCGTGCTCCCGCGTTGTTTGCCCTATCGGGATAGATCACGTGCATAGACACGTGCTGTACGACGTAAATAAATCCACCACCACCACCCAGGACCCACGTGAAACACTGGACTGGCAAGGGCCTGCAACTCGCCCAGCACTTCCGCCGGATCGGCTCCGTGACGCGCGGAGCCGCTCCCGGCCCCATGGTCAGGGCCGTGCAGGCGTGTGTGGTCGCCCGGGCCTTCCAGGCATCCGAGGCATGGTGGAGCGGGGAGACCCGCGAGACGGCTCGGGGCAAGGTGGGTTCTGGTCAAGGCTGGCACACTAACCTCCTCGACAAGACAGTCAGAGACGCCATCCGGACCGCACTCCCGGTGTGGAAGATGACCCCCCCAACGAGATCCTCCATGGGAGGCCGGCATCCCCCCGGTGTCAGTCATCCTAGAGCAGCGGCGGGTTCGAGCCGCGCTCAGGATTAAACGGCTGGACGCCTGACACCCGCTGCACGTGCGGGCGGCTGAGACCCCCAGCGAGGCCTGGGCCCGACTCTCGGTCTTGCGTCCAGGCAGCGGCAAAGGCAGGAAAGTGACGATGGTGCACCGGCACGTCGCACGCATCCACCGAATGGCCAGCGCCCTGCCTATATCCACAGAAGGCCCAGGCACGATTTTCCCGCCAGCGGGATCCCCTGAATCGTCCCCCCTGGGTCGGTCTAAGGCCGAAGCCACAGCCCTGGTCAAGCGGTGGCTAGCTGACGTCGGCCCCGACGCCATCTGTGTCTTCTCTTCTCGGACGGCTCCTCGGACGGACCCGCGCGTTCAACGTGGGGATACTCCGTCCGAAAAGGTGGGTCTAACATTGCGACAGAACTGATGTCTGGCGGAGGGCCTTTGCCCGGAGCAGAAGTCTTCGACGCGGAGATACAGGGCGCCCTGCGGGGCCTTGGCGCGGCTCTCTTCGGCTGGCGCCGCC
>KN173741.1:473118-487254 GCA_000758425.1 Nilaparvata lugens yeast-like symbiont | reverse complement strand
CGCTGCCGGGTGTCAACGATGTCAGCTCAGAGTTGGTCAGCGTGGCCATGACGGAGGGCAGCAGTCGGTCTCACCATTTAGCCCGCAAGGCTTTGGGCGTTCACAGCATACTTAACCTGTCCGAGCCACGGACCATGACGCTCGAAGGGCCGGCCCCTTTTACTTGGCGGAAGACGCGCGACATCTTCCAGGTCCCCTTCATGGGTCCTCAATAACCCTGGCCGCGATACCGTCCATGGCGACTTCACTGCGAGCGGTGGCGCGAGTGGCGGATGTCCCATACGCGTCTTCGTCCATGGTAACTCCGCACAGGCGACCTCAGTCGCTCCAAGCACCATCTCAACTACAACACCCAGCAAGCCAAGGCCATCCTCTCTCGGCCTTTGTAGGCCCCGGTGACGTGCCCTCGCAATGGTCAGAAGTAATACGCCGGTCAGCCGTGGGTGGAGGAATAGGCAGCGCGGAGGGCCAACAAGCATTAATGACGTTACCGGGAAGCGACACGCTGATTCCCGTGCAGGTCGATTACTCACAAGCTTCTAAAAAGGCGGACGAGAAGCGTCAGCGCAACGCCAAAGCTTCGACAAGGCACCGCAGGAAGAAGACGATGCAGGAGGAGAACATGAGACAGCTCCAGGAGCTCAAGGACGAGCGGCAAGAAATGGCGGAAGAGTTGGAAGAGCTCAAGAGGCAACGTGACTTTTACTGAGACGAGCGCAACCGACTGCGAGAGATTGTGTCGCGGACGCCCGGCATACGCCAGCACGCGGTCGGGCCGGCCAGCCCATCGACATAGAGCGCCGAGTCGCATGCGGAGAGGAGCCCGGGGCAGCACGGACAGATGCCGACGCCGTCCCAGGGCTACGCAAGCGATCCATCGTCGGCAGGGCGACCGATGCAGCGGCGGAGGACCGAAGACCGGCCCGAGTTCTCCGCCTTGATGCTGGGGACCACTATGAATGGCCCGGCGTCGATACTGGCATCCTTTCCCGGTGGTGGACCGGCATTCGGGGCCCCGCATCGGCCACCTCGTCCGGAGGCAGCGGAGATCGACTGCCTCCACTTCGGACAATGGAGGGTCCACTGCCAACGCAGGGCCTCGGCCCGGGCCAGGGTCAAGAATAAGACCCCCGGACTGGGCAGTGGCGACTGGTGCAGCCGCGGCCGTACGAGACCGGGTGGGCGACGACGCCTCGAAAGCCATACGACGGCCAAGCATCTCAGTGGTAGCAAGTTCCCGCACGCCGGCCGCCTCGTCTCGCCGGACACTGCCTGCGGCTGTTGTCGTGGGCTCAGGTACCGGCAGGGATAATGCCATGCTATCCCTCTTCACATTGTTTTTTTTCTCTTCACAATCAGGAGAGGGGTGTGGGAGAGAAAGGCGCTGAAAAAGAGAAAGAAGCGATTGTCGGGCAACCGACACTTTCGATTTCGCAGCACTTAGTGTATCCATACCATTCGGCCCAGCTCCCTGGCTTTCCTCGTGTTGATGACCACAAGTGCTCTCGAAAGCCGAGAGAGGACCGGGCGAGAGCTTATTTTAACGTTTAATCATGTGTGGGCTTCGAAAAAAGGGGCGAGTTGGGTTGTGGACTGCACCATCTCCTTACCTGCCTTTCTCTAGTTCGCCCGGCGGGGGAATCGAGAGGCCGAGAATGGAACGTTGATAACAGGAGATACCTAAGATGTCGAGGCATCGGGACACGAGTTTGCGAAGCAGTGGACGGCCGAAGGGAGGCTTAGGGGAGAAGAGAGCGATGAGGGGTGCTGGGGCGTTTTGATTCTCGGCATATTTCCCACGTTGTTCAGGAGGTTGGCCCTCTTTTTTTTTGAAACAAAGATGTAGTCACATGCCTACCATCTGCTGGACACGCTCTTGGTTCCTCTTCCTTTCCATTCATCCTCGTCTTCTTCCATGGCCATGTCCCTCTTTCTCCCCTCCGACTACACATCCCTCTCTTTTCCCTTTCTTTGCCAACTCCATGCTATTGCCAAACCGATCTGGAGCTGGGTCATTACGGGGAATAGGTTTAGATATTATAATTTCCGTGGGTACCAGACTAGGTATTAATTAATTCTGGTGCTTTACGTCGATCTGACTGAGGCAAAGCAACCTAGGGGGAGTAGTTTTGATTTCTTTGTATGGTAGGCGAAAGGGGGCTGTGTGGAGTGGCCGAAACAGCGAGCGGCGCAACCCCCGAGCACATTTCAAAGGCAAAGTAGCCGCTTGGAAGAGAATTCTCCGGATGCATAACATGGATAAGGCTTGATGCCGGGCCAGTATCAAGCTGTAGATGAGCTCGGTTATGGTGATACTGTGACCGGATGCTGTGTTGTTGCGGGCGCGAAGCTGCAGCAGGATGGATCGCTGGAAGTCGTGCTAGTGGGGCACTAAGCACACGCCCATTTCTGCCCCGCCCCACACCCTCTCTGCTGTTTCGGGTTCGAGCCTTAAATTGCGGGTATCTGTGGGAACAGGTGGTCTCGAATGGAATGGATCTGGATCTGTCGCGAAACACACCTATTCAATCGTTTCTCATTGAAATTCGGCACTCTATATTCCCGACTCGTATCGTGTATTTTGGCGTATCATCATATACTCATCTGTTTTTCGTCGCCTTGTTGCAGCTTCACCCTCTTTCTCTTCTCCCCCTTCCTCTTTTCCTCTCTCCCTCCTCTCGCTCTCCCTCCCTTCTCATCCTTGTAGGCTTCGTCTCGCTTGCCGACTCGCCAAACCCTGCCGCGACGCCGCCCATGGCCTCCCCATCGGTTACCCGTGCGACCGCGGAACTCGATTACCCGCTGTATGCGCTCGACTTCGACCCTGAAGATGCGAATTGCCTCATCGTTGGCGGCGGCGGTGGCGCCGGCCGCCATGGCATCCCGAATAAGATTGTGTGTTCTACATCCAAGCGGGCAGCCCCTCCCCGGCTTGAAAACCGACCAGATGGAACAGCGCGCTGACGACAAGGCGACTCCCAGACCGTGCTCACCACTCCATCGCACGACGAGCTGCGCATAGCCGGCGAGATGACTCTGCCGTCGGAAGAGGACAGCGTCATGTCTCTCGCCGTCGGGCGGGCGCAAAGCAAAAAGCCGTTCGCTTCTACGCCGGTGTCAACTCTAGCCAGGCCGATCTTGCCAAGGGCATCAACCAGCATCTGCGCACCCTGGTCCTCGAGCATCCGTCCAAGACGCGCTCCTCTTCGTCAGCCTCAAACTCGCCGCTTTCGGCTTTGTCCAAAGGCCCGCGTGCGCTTGTCAAGATGACGGAGCTGTCGCGTACCGCCCTCTTCACCAACCCAGACCCCGACAACTACCAGCGGTGCTTGCGCATTGCCGGCCCCGTCGGCGTCACCGCCTCGGAGCTGGGCAAGGATCCTCAGATCGCTGTCTTCGACGCCGTCGGTGCAAAGCCCAAGCCGAGGGGCGTCCTGGAGCTGCCTAGGCACGCCAGCGACCTGGACATCATCCAGACGGGCGAGGACAGGTTCCAATTGGCTTTTTGCTATGACGACCAAGTACATGTCGTCAACATCGCCGAGCACAGCGGTGAGCCGGAACTCATCTTTTCCATGCCTGAAGATCACGGCCAGCGACCCGTCCTACGCCTCATCCGCTACCTCACGCCTGAATTCATCCTCGCCGCCTCTAACTTGCCGCAAAAGGGCGGCCTTCTCATCCAGGCGCTCAGGTTGCCCTCGGCAAGCCACGGAAAAGCCAGGGTCGCGACCGCGGTTCGCATCCCACGCAAAGCCCTAGCTACAGCCTTGGCCGTCGCCAACCTGTCGCCTCCTTGGCCAGCCTGGTCGCCCGCGGGCAGCACGCAGTTCGTCATCGCGTTAGGCGCCAGCGACTCGTCGACGTGCCTCTATACGCTCGAGCACCGACCATCAACGGCCATCAACCTCCTTTTCGACCTTCATCACGCATGCACCCTCACCGGCAAACTCTCAGTCACGAGCCTCTCTTTCTCGACATTGACGCCCTCCAAAACGCACACCCGGCCGCACTCAATCAAGCTAGCTAGCATATACATGGGCGGCCTGGTCGCCGTGGACAACGTACCCCTCAAAAAACACATCGACCAAGCGCCACGCAAGTCAAAGGGTCCGCCTGGACCGACGCGCCACGTCGTGGCGATACGTTCCCGCGGGCCGTCATCTCGTCCGCTCATCATCGCCCTAATGCTCATCGTACTCGTCATGGCTCTGGTCGGACGGGCCGTCATGGAAATGTACGGAAGAAACGAGCCCGTCATCTTGGCAAACCGCTTCTTCCATTCGTGGCACGGTACGCTAGCTTCTCCGGAACTGCGGCCGTCGGTACCAATGGTTCCCGACTTCATCACCAAACTCACAGGCGGCAAGCGGAAATTTAGTCCCGGCCAGACCGTCGTCATCTTCGAAGCACCGCCGGATCAGAAGTCGCACACTAGTATACAGGTCGGCGTGCACGATGCCCATGTCCATGAGCCGACCAAGACGTGGGACGAGCTCAGCGTCGAGCAAAGACGTTTGTGGCGCCGCCGCCTGCGGGACGCCGGTGCCTGGACGCAGGCCATGGGCGAGAGCGTCTTCAAAGGCATTCTGTTTGGCCAGATCGCCGGCGCCATTGGCCGCGTCATGGACACCTAGGTGCGGTGGTATCCAAGGCCGGCCAACTTGGGAAGCGGGCAAGGCTCCCGCAGACGCGCACCCCCTTGATCCTCTTTTCTCCCCTGCCTTCGTGTCTCGGGAGACGAGAGCAGTCTACAAGCAAGGATGCGAGGGGCTTGATTTTGATTTGCGACTAGAAGAAAGCGATGCAAAAGATTGGGGGGGGGGAGTGTGACCAGGGAAAAAAACAATGTTCGTTTTACATACTGCTTCGTGAAGCGTTTACACCCATTATCTAGACCACCATCACAATTGATTCACTATATTCTCGACGCGACGAGCTGACGGGGTCGTTTGAAGTGGTGCATACAGCAAGACAGGGTTTGGTAAAGCTCAAAAGCCGAGGCTCGAAGACGCCCAAAACCAAGCGAGGCACCGAGGATGCTACAATAGCGAGCCCGTGCGCGCTGCATCAGTTCATGGGTCAGACCCAGCGCGCAGCACAGCTTCCAGGCACGTAGCGGGCCACGTACATGTGCAGAATCATCTTGACCTCCGGACAGTAGGACCAGACGTGCTTGCGCAGCTCGGAGGTGCCCCAGAGCGGGGCGTGCAGCCAGACGCCGCCGCCGCCGTGGTAACCCAGAGGTTCGTAGAAGCCGTGGCGCCAGTCGTCGTGGTCGTTGACGATGCGGCCGTGATGCAGGCGCGGGAGAGCGACGACGGCCTTGGGGGCGCCGACATGCATCTCGCCGGAGAAGGCCAGCGAGGCGGAGCCGTTGGCCATATTTCTGTCGGGCGCGTAAAGAAGACGCTCGGAAAACCAGACATGTTCCGGCTCCGAGTCGGGAACGCGGCGCTGGATGCGCAGGAGACGACGGATGGGGTCGAGACGTCGCAGGGACAGGCCGCCGTTGCCGCCCCATAGGCCGGTAGGATTCCAGGGCGCGCCGACCCAGTCGTAGGCGAGGAAGTCATCGACGGTCCGGCGACTGTTGGCGCAGACCATGAAGTCGGTCTGGAAGACGAGCAGCCAGTCGGCGGGAGCGACGGCGTCGGCGTACAGCCAGGGTGAAGTGAGGAAACGGCTGAACATCTCGGGGCCGGCGACGCTGGCGCCGGCCGGTCCGCACCCTGTCACGCACGGCGGCCGAACGGTTGGCGGCGTCCAGCGACGCCGCAGACCCGAGGAACAAGAAGCCCCAGTCTGACGGCAGCACAGCCGTGAAGTGCAGCAGTGCGGGCGCAAGCACCACCAGCGGCCGGTCCTCGATCAGCAGCGCGAGCTTGGACGCCGTCAAGGCCGTACCGCGAGCTGCGTCGGGAGCCGCAGCGGCGGCAGCAACCGGAGGAGGAGCAAGAGGAGGAGAGCCGAGAGGAGCAGCCATGTCAAGCTAGACCAAGAGTGCCGTGCTTGTTAGGGCGACGGGTCGAGAGCAGCGCCGCAAAGCACCGTGCAACGCACCGAGCGGCCGTGAGCACGGCCAGCCGGCGCACCGAGCGACGCCGCCGGCCCGGCACGGGAATCGGCATTACGACGCCGCCGTGTGTCGCTGGAGGCTCGATCGGAGCTGCGTTGTTGCTGGGCGCCGCCAAGCCCCCTCCCCTTTTGCCCGTCTGGTTTAGATGCCTCGACGGCGAGCTGCGCCGCGGCCGAGACCAAGGCAGACGCAGATGTAGACGCAGACGCGAGGCTGAGGTAAAAGCTTGGGGAGCAGCACAACCATGGGCTTCGTGACACGTCGAGGATAGAAATGACTTGGCCGTCGACGTCCGGTGTTCCGGGGCGACTTGCGGCGGGAGGAAGGCCCGTGACTGGTGCCTGCCTCGGAAGTGCGGAGGCGTCCCTGAACCGGTCCTTGCTTTCTCTCAGCACCAGACTCTCGACCCTGTTTTCACTTGATGCCTCGCCAAGCTCTCCCTCGTCCTTCCCTTGGGGTTCCGCCATCTCGTCCTCCTGTTGCTGCTCCTCTTCCTCTTTTTCCCCCTTCTCCTCTCGTCCGTGCTACCGCTCTTGACTCACTTTACCCCATCATCTTCTTCTCCAGACCCCTCTCCTTGAAAATACCATGCCCTTGCTCAGCTCGGGCTCTAAAGCCCGCCTTATCATCCTTGCGTCTCTGGCCCTAACGTTGGTCTCGTCCTCCTCAATCCCCCGGCTGGCCGCGGCAGCCAGGGCAAAGGAAAAGGCTAAAAGTGATCCCGCAAAGCTGGTGGGTTGCTCATCGGGCTCCGCGTTGGGGGTCTATGGTCCAGGCCGAGGTTTCGTCACGCATCCAAGGGGCGCGTCGCAAGATGCCCAGCCTCTGGCAGGCGGACGCCGGTCGCGGCCGGTTCAACGAGTCTAAGTTCGCTCTCCTGATTGAGCCACGACCGGTGCCGCACCTCATCCCTCTAATCATGCACATGATCTCGGTAGTGCCGTCCGACTGGCGTTTCCTCTTGATTGGGTCACCATGGAGCGTATATCATGTTGAGCGTACGCCAGCCATTAAGCATCAATTGGCGAGCAGAAAGATGCGGGTCATGAAGCTCCCCAAGCCCTGGTCGGTGGGTAGTAGGGAAGACGTATTCCAGCTTCTGACGGACGTCAGATTCTACGATGAGTTTTTGCCAGGCGTTGAATGGCTTCTCAAGTACGAGCACGACAGTATCCTCTGTGCCAACTCGTCCAGGAGTCTAGACGACTGGCTGGACTGGAGCTGGGCCGGTGCTCCGATGTGCGGGGTCCCCTCGCACGTCGCTCATTTGGCGGGACGGCTGACAGTTTGTTTCAGGTCCGAGCACGATGAGTCCTCGGGGGTCGGAGGCCCGACGCTTCGCCGCGTCTCGGCAATCAAACGATTTGCTCGACTTCCAGAGCCACCTGAAAAAATAAAGAGCCGGAAGACTCGTGGTTCTGCAAGAGGCTGTCGTCCATGGTAGACGCCAAGGTAGAAGTTCGGGTGCAGGATGCTTTTGCGGTGCAGAGTTGTGCTTGTGGATAAGCCAATGGGGGGTATCATGTCGAGGTACGAAGGTTGGGAACTTAACTATCCGGACCAGAAAATGTAACTCGGCTTACATAGCACTGTTATCCATCTCAATCGAGTAATACAGTACAATTCTGTAAAAAAATTATAATTAGGAAATTGAGTTTTCAACATCTTCCTCTAAAGTCTGCCACCCAATCTTCCGCGCTTTTTTCAACGCCTTTTTCCACGCCCGGAATGGCAGGAAAACAAGGCTTTGATTGACCCAGAATAGCTTCAATGTCCGAATAAAGATCTTCTCTTTCCTGGTTCGTTAATTCGGGTGGGGCACTTCCCTCTATATAGATTGTTGCCACGCAAATAAAGCACCCATTGGATGTTGTTAGGCAGCCGTTCCACAAGCTTCTGTAGCTTTTCCTGGAGAAGCCCTGCCCAAGCCGCCTTCCAAATTGATCGAAGCTTCGAGCGCGGAACCTTCTTCTTTGTTATAAAGCATTTAAGCATGAACCATGCAGGCTCAATAGGGGATAGATGGGGTGAGTTAGGCGGCCAGTCAACGGTTTGGAAGCCACGCTGCTTCCAGAGCTCTTTGTTACGCCATTGTGCATGCGGAGAAGCGTTATCTTTTTGAGCCAGCCAATCGTTGCAGGGCAGGTTTTCTAGAAAGGGGAAAAACAGAGGCAATAATACCTCGTGTTTATAACGCAATGCATCAATACCGCCTTTGCCGTTGCGCACCCACTTTCCATTGGCCTTCGTGAACTTCCATGCAGGCTTCTTCCGGGGGCTTCCTCTTGAGATTCAAGCGCCGCATGCTATTGTTTATCTCCCACTGTTCTCAAAGCCGAGCCTCGTTCTCTTCGTTCCACAAGGTCACTTCGGCATTATATGCCTTCGTCTGTGCCGCAGTCTCATTGGCCCATATATAACAAGGGCCTTTGTGATCGTATGCAAAGCAGGCCCAGAACATAAACTCCTTGCCTTTCCAACGTTGCCGCACACAATGCTGAGAATACGCTTCCCTGGGCAGGCGCCACACACGCCGTTTTCCCCGCATTGAGCCAAGGATAAAAGAGGTCTCATCGCTCCAAACAACCTTCTTCCACTGTTCTAAAGTCCAGTCTTTATGTTCCCAGGCGAACTGGAGCCTTCTGATTCGTTGGAGCTTATTCAGCCCTGGCTTTGTTGTGTGCTTGACACTCGAGTAGCCTGTCTTTTTGAGCCAACGCCATAGGGTCATATGAATGAGCTGTGTTCCATAGACCTTCTGGACTGCCTCAGCTAGCTGTGATAGGCTATATTGCCTCGTGGTGCTATTTCGAGTTAAGGTTGAAATAACTTTCTTTACAACGGCTTCATTGACCAGTTTGGGCCTGCCGCAGCGTGGCTTATTGGTCACATAATCCTGCAATACAGGCATGCAACGCTCAAAGCCACGCATTTTGGCCTTTTTAAGAAGGTCAAAGAAGGTGCTTTTCTTGATCCCAGTCCGCTCGATGATCTGATTGGTCGGAAGGCTCCGATTCCAAAGTTCTAGAGCAATGCCTCTTATCGCTAATGTATGCTCGATTGGGCCAGCTTTGGCAGCCGTTGCAGCCGTTATCTCCTTACTCGTCGAATGAACCTCTTCATCTTCAGGGCTGGAGGCAGAGGCAGCAGAGGCAGAAGGTCGTTGCGTGAGGTCAGCGGCTTCCTCAGCAGCTCGGGCGCTCTGATTGGTCGGCTGGTAGGCTGGAAGATCATAATATCTCGTCGGTTGGGATACCAGTACGTCGGTTTCCTCGCGCTTGAGCTCTAGTCTGCACCATTTTGGTTGGTCTTGACTTAATTTGATGATTTACGTTTGTAGGGGTATCCTGCCATACAAATGAGTAGGGAAAGAGCTTTCTAAGCATTGTAGGTCAAATACAGTGCCTAACTTCATAAAAATCATTTAACACTGTAATGGTGGGCCAAATGACATTTTCTGGTCCGGATAGTTTAAGTTCCCAACCTTCGTAGGGGCATCCCAGCTGGAAGCTGACATATGGAGAGACCCCCGCACACGCAAAAGAATGCTCGAGTACTGTCCCGAGCTGAGCATCATCTTGGACATGAAGCTAGAGAGGGAAAGATGTCCCGACGAAATGCACGGCGTGAGGAAGCCGACGGAAAAGGATTTTGCCAAGACAGCGGCGGCCCAGATGGCGACTGGGTAGCTGCGGCAGGAAGAGGTTGGCGCGGCGAAGGCGGTGCTCCACCTCCACTGCTGCAGGCAATGGCTGCTGTTGAGGCTTGAGATTTGCGCTGCGCGGCTCGGTCTCATCTCATCCAGGCCGGGGGCTTGGCGCGTCGACATCAAAGGATCAGCAGGCGACCAGTCAACCGTCAGATGAGTCGATTGAGCCGTTGGCTAGATGGTGATAATTACAGGCGAGTATATCGATGCCGGACGTCAAGCCCAAACCGACAGGGGTGCTCTTTTCGGCAGCTCCAGAGCAGGGGTTTCAGTCCATGTAGCTCCTCTTTTGCTGTGGCGGATCAAGCTAGCTAACAATCATGGCACGGGTTATGGACGGACGGCCACAGTACGGTGTGCTGCCACGGTTGGCCGTTGCTTACTTAGCAAGCCACGTCGGTCACCTGAGCCGTCGTCTTGGGCGTCAGCATCCAGTGGCATCTTTCCTCATGGGCATCGCCACGGCCACAACGGAGAAAAGGGCGGGGACAAGTCTCTGTGCGGCTGCGTCTCTGGCACGGATGTGAAAGATGTCCATCCATGTGCGTACTATGCGTCTCTGAATGCATGTCTCATGAGGGGTGGGAAGGGGTGTGAGGTTCGGGTGGTGAGCAGGCGGGAGCAATGGGGTGGTATCGGAGGGGGAAGACAGAAATGTGCGGAATGGGTTTTACATATGCGCCGTACGCACAAGGCACACGTGACCATGATGGTGACGCATAGTTTGCAGAGTTGTCACAGACGACGGCGGAGGAATAGACGAATCGGAGGCAAGTCAGGAAGAGAGGGGAAAGGGAGTATAGAAAGAAGCGTGAGGGAAACAAAAGGCCGATGATGCGATAATGCGGCGGCTGTTTCGTGATGGTGGCGGGGCCGGCGGCTGTCGACAGCGCTTTTTTTTTGCCTTTGTCCCTCATGCAAACTCACTCGCTAGTTGATCCATGCAAGACGGGCGTACCTGCGTCGGGCCAAGAGGGGCTGGCTCCTTTGACTGCGCTCATGGCAGCGTTGGGCAGACTGAGCGGCGGCTAGGACATTGGTGAGAAGGCGTCGCTCTGGGAAGGAGAGAAGAGGGAGAGGGGAGGCTGTGGAAAATGATGACTGGTGGCGCTGGTGGCGACGACGGTACGCACCCGTGGCGTCAAAGCGGCATGTGCCTGTCGGGGCCTCCAGGCGGCGGTGCCTCGCACGAACACGAGCCGCAGCGACTGAAGGGGCAGAAGCCCGTCCACGGGGTGTCACGGACGGCGCGGTTACCTCCCGGTGGTGGTGGCCGGCCTGTGCGACGTTTTTTGCGGCCAAGTCTGTCGCGCGGTTGCTAGTATTTCCTGCTCCACTCCCCCTACCCATCCCCTTTTCTTCCCTCAGATCCTCCTCTCTTCCCTCTCGCCGTCCGTCGGACGAGAGGTCTTGGATGGCTGTCCATGTCGTTGTCGGCTGCTGGCGCGCGGCTCCGTCCCCCCGCTGCGTTGCTGGTCGGACTGCATGCAAACTGCCTGTGTCGGAGCCGCGCCGAGGAGCAGGCAGGCAGAAGCCGGGCCCATGATACCGACTCGCTCGGTATTGGCCCAACGGGCCTGCATCGCCTACTGCAGCACCGGAGCGGCAGATGTGGCGGCGCGTGGGGGGTGTCGACGGTAGACATGCGCGTGATGTTATCGTTGGAGGAGTGATCGTCAGCGAGGAGGGGGAGGAGGGGGAAGAGCGGGAGGTGACGCCACCGTGCCGACATATATGTATCCGGCATATACACATATCCCAGAGATGTCGATGCGAATATGCATACATGGACACGGACGACGGACACACGGATGGGCAGAAGAGATGGGACATGAGCGCGTGCTCCACAAACACCGGATCAGATGGAAGTAGGGCAGAAGGGGACACCTTGTATTCGTACCAGCTAACTTGTCCTGGAGGCCGGGCGCCTCCATCCCAGCCGCCGGCTGTCACCGGGACCCTCGAGGGTTTTTTTTAATCTGCCCCGCGCTCCCTTGGCGTTGCCGTCGAGATGCCGAGGCTACCTCACAGACGATGGGCCAGTCACAAAGGGCATGGGTCGGGAAAGGGTATTATTGTCCACGCTGGCACGGTCGGTGTCGTCTTTTTTCGTATTTGTGTGATTGCCATTCGGAGAATAACAAACGGCTGTCCCGATCGGTCGACTCGTACCTGTATAGATGAAGCCGTTGTGTACGGACGGAGAAGGGAGAGACAGCTCGACTTGTCAGCCAGGGACAGGGCCCTTGGACAGGAAGCGGGCCCGGTCGGCTGCGCCGAAAGGCTGGGTCTGAGAGGGGAAAAAACGAGAAACACACACACACACACACACAGGAAGAGGTACACGGGACGAAGCCTGTCGTCAGTGTCGGCCAGCAGCGAACCCAAAAAAAAAGGGTAACAAAAAACACAGCAAACCAGCCTGTCGTCCCATCTCGCCCGCCGCCCTCGTCAGCCGCAAAGCAATCACCAATCAGGCATGCGCTGGTACTGACGCTCGCAGCGGGCCGCAATGGCGGTTGCTTCGTCGTCCATTATCGCTGCCTTGGCGGGCATGGGGCGTAGCATGGCAATAGGAGCGTGCGACGGTGGCTTTTTATGAGTATTTTTTTGCCAGTCAAGGCACCGTGTCGGCGCGGGCGCTCCCTCCTTCTCCTCCCGTCCTTCCTCTCTTCCCATCTCTGCCTGCCTCGTATTATCACATTTCTTGCCAGATGTCAGTTCTGCGCATCGAAGAGAAGGGAGACCCAGGGGTAGAGACCCGAATTAGAGCAAAGAGTGAGAGTGGGCGAAAAGGACTGCGAAGCGGACGGAAGAGCAGGCGTTTGTAAACCTGGCTCAGGTTAGATCCCCTTACACTAGACAGGGCCATCCCGGGCTGGGGCCACGGCAAGGAAGATGCAGGGGTGGGGGAAAAGGGGGAGGGGGCGCGTCGGAGGATCATGGTGATGATGGTGAGGGAGAAGAGATGCTGGCCGTTCCAGCAGCTCAACCTCGCCGCATCGCCGCGCGCATTTGCCCGTCTGCCTGCGTGCTCGTCCGGCCGTGTTTGTCAAACTTTCCGCCCATTTCCTCGCTCCCGTTCTGTTTACCGGCTTTTTCTCTCTCTCACTCTGCCCCCCTCCCTCCTCCTCTCTCCCCCTCTCTCTGGGTGTGTGACACAAGACAACGAACAAAGAACTTAGCCATCGCGCTGCTCGCCCCGCAAAATACCGGCTTGACTCTCGTACTTCCCCAAGTGCCAATGGTACGGCCCCCCCAGGCGATTAGTGTCGAGAGATACATTTCATCAACTTATGACACGTCAAGTAGGCATCTCCCATCGGATAGCCTCATTTCTATCTCCCATCCCAATCTCGCCCCCTCGCTCTCACGAAATGTGACTGTCCTTGCAAGGCACTGTCCAAGACGTCGCGCCCACCCGTCAGGCACGTCCCTCTGGCGGCCACCGGCAGCTTAGCAGGTCCCTCCAAAAGAAGAGGAAGGGGTGGAGGGGAGGAGGCGCGGCACATCCAGGTGACGGGTTTGGCGTCTATCGTTCCGGGTGTTTTTAAACCCCATCATCGCCGTGCCCAAAGGACCCAGCAGTGGGGCCTGCCAAGCAACATCCCGTCGACCAATTGCCCATACAGTCTCCTTGGCCTGTGCTCACGACCAGTCCGCCTGCCTACCCGTCTGGCTGCTGCTTAAACCTACGGTTTCTCACGAGCACGCAACGCATAGCGGAGCGGCCAAATCGGCATCGAATGGCAACCGGCGTTCTTCACCTTTCCGCCCCCTTCCTCCGGCTCCGGCATCATCCCGACGACCCGCAAGCGCTGCCCGCCGGGCGGAACGGCCAGAATACGGGCTGCGCCATCGCCAGGGAGGCGAGGGTGGCAGCAGAGCAAAAGTCGCGTAGCCGGCTTAAGCCTGGCCAATGGAAAGGCGGGCTTCGCGACCTGCCTCTATCTACTCGTGCATGTGCCGACAGCACGCGAGTTAAGCCTCGCCCATACCTCGTCAAGACGTACTCACGTAGCCTCGATGGCCTCAAATAGTTAAAAGCTGCATTGGTATGGTCGCGAGTCGTCAGCGCATTGTCCGCCGCGAAAATTAAAATATTAGAGGAAGAGCTGTAGCGCACAGGTGCCGGGCGGCCCGTGCGTACACGTAGGTACATAGGCCACCTGGTTGCGTGTTTACCCCGTCTGCGGAGGAGGTGGCATTGACACGAAACACGTCTGAATTTGAGGCGGGGGAAGACGACGAAGAAGACGAGAGAAAAAAGGCAATGCTGAAAGGCGACGTTTTTAAAGGTGAAGAACAAGGTGGAGAACAAGAACAAGACGAAGATTTAAAAAGCAAA
>KN173741.1:442212-473019 GCA_000758425.1 Nilaparvata lugens yeast-like symbiont | reverse complement strand
CGGGGGGGCGCGGAAGCATGTGAGGCTCCTCTCCCCCTCCCCGACTCTACGGCAATCAACCAGACCAAGCACTTTCTCGCCACCCCACCAGCCTGTCACGTTGGATGAAGGCAACTATGTGTGCGAGAGACAAGGGAAAAAACCAGCAGAAAGACGATACCAGCCGACGTAAGCAAGGGCCAAAACACACCCTGCACGCCTTTGTTCGTCTTGTTATGCGCGTAGCAGCCGTCAATTATCGTCGCCGTCGACAACCCATGTGCCCCGGCAACCCACCATCTACTCAAACAACAGACTTTCCGTCACTTTGGCTAATGTGCGTTCCCGTCCTCGCCTCGCCCGCCCTCCGCCGCCCCCCTTTACCCTCATGCCCTCTAGCCAACAACTCTCCTCTTATGGTTTGGGATCGCCCGCACATACATGACCAGCAAGATCAGTTTTCTTCTCGTCAATCGCAGGCCGACCCTGCTTTTGCGGGCCCCTCTAAACCGCTCCCCAGCTCCCAAACAGTGAGCAGTCTCTTCCACGTACCCTTTTGACCCTCGGCGTGGTACGCAGTCCGCCTGGTGACGTTTCAGCCCACAGTCAGACGGAGAGCCTTGGGAATTAGGCTCTGGGTGGCAGATGGGTAGCACACTCTCCCCAGGCACGCTGCTGCGGCAATCGCCCCTTCCCCTCCGCCCCTCCCCCCTTTTCGCCTCCACAAGGTCGCTTCTGAGGAATAGACTGCCTGGGCGGTCAGCAGCGTTCAAGGCCATGGTGTGCAAGAGAGCAGCGCCAGTTCACCAGATCTCTCGTATCCTTTGTGTGCCCGTTCGCATTCGCTGTGCTTTCGTTCGCTGCTGCTGCTGCTGCGGCACAGGAGCGCGCCATGTAAGGAAGGCTGCGGCTTGTATGCGCGCGTGTGTGTGTGGGTGTATGTATATGCGTGTGTGTGGCTGGACGAGGCCAGGTGCCCAACTAGTTCCTTACCTATCTTACCCAGCCAAGGAAGAGTTCCTGGGCAAGCATCTCAGATTAAAGAAAGGACCTGCGAATACCTCGCCGTGCTCTACCGCCCCATCTGCCGCGAGCACCAATGGTAGCCCATCCAGGCAGGTGACTTGCCGTCTTGTCCGAGGTACATATCGCTTCCGCCATCCTTGCCCTTTCCCCACGCCGCAGTCGGGTAAGCGCAGCTCTCGCCTCCAGTGCCTCTGTGGCTGCTCCACGACCCCCCTCCTCTTACACCCCCCCGCCCTTTTGTGCCATGCCGCATGTCCTCTCTACCTCGGCGTCTCAATTTGACCTCGCCTTCGCACCTTAGCCGTGGAGGCGGACGGCAAGCCGTCCAGAAAGACACACGAAGTAGGCTGAACCGAGGCGCCACCGCAAGCCATCCCCTCCCTTCCCGCCCCCCTTGTCCTCTTCCACGCCCTCCGCCGGCGCAAGGAATAAGCTTGGGCTGCCGCTAGTGCCAGAGAAGCACCACGTCGCCCACTCCGTGCTGGTACCCGCTCTGGGGCCCTTGTCGCGCAGCCCGCTCTGAAAAGTACTGGTACTTTTACCCGTGCCCCAGGTACACCCATCGGCCTGCGCAGACGGTGCCGCGTTCCGTGGTCTGCCCGGGCGCCAGCTGCTGGCGCCCGTTGTAGCAGGACCAACCAGGTACCTCCTTCTCAGCGGGTCCCCCGCCCCGCCTGTGGTGCCTGCGCCCAATACATCACACCCACACACACACACACAACTCACGCACTCAACTCTCTATCTCTCTTTCTCTCTCCCTCTCTCTACCTCTCTCACTCCCTCTCTCTACCTCTATCTCTCTTCCTCTTTCTCTTTCTCTCGCGCGCGCTCCCTTTCCTCCCGTCACGTATACGCACACATTCACACACACTCTCTTCTTTCTCTCTCTCCCTCCCTCTCATCTCGCGTGCGCTTGTACCCTCTTCGCTCCGCCGCCGCCCCGCTGCGCCCGCATCCGCTTTTTTGGTACACCTCCCCCCTTCCTCGCCTGCTATCCTCTTCCGCTGCCTCCGCCTTCTTGCCTCCTCTCCTTCCACTGCTTCTCCGCCACCACAACCAACGACCCAACCAAGCATCACGGCCTCAGCCCGGTGTCAAATATCCCGTGCCCTTCACCGGCCCGCGCATAGCAACGGCCCTTTTTCTTTTCCTCCTACCCTCCGGCCTTTCCCGAGCCCAGTTCGCAGTCCGCACGTTTCCTCTCCTCAACCGACCGGCGCCGGGCAACTTGACCGATAACGATCTGTCGTTCGCTGCCGTTGTCACGGACCCGCTCGTAACGTGCTCTATTTTCCTCATTCGGCTATCTTCGGATGCCGTTCATGACGGCCCGTTACTTTCGATTATTGACCGTTCGAATCGCGGTATTTCGTGGCTGAATCCCTCTGCCCTCGATTGCCATATCACCCTAGCCACCGCTTCAGAGCGTATTGCGTTCACGGCGAACGGGTCCCGTGGATAAGCTCTCTCACACCCTCATCCGTCCCCTTTGGCCTCCGGTTGCGTTACCCTTGTCGCCTTCATCGCAGCCTCCTTCGCCACTCTGTTGTTTCACGGACGCTGATGTGTACTTTGATTGAATCACGGCTTCCATAAATGAGTCACGTCATCTCACAACTTGGCAGCTGGTGAGGACTAAATACATAAATGGACCATATCTAGGTCAGGTTATTCTGTGCGACAACTTGTCCTGTCTTTCCTCTTTGGAGCGAGTTTTAGGGTCGAGTTTGCCGCCCTTATCTTTTGTCAACGGACCAGTTGTCAACGGACCAGACATACATCCTACCTTTTGAAGGCAGAAAGAAGGCTGATAAATACGCTTGACTTTACATTTACAGCATTGTCTCGAAATCTTATCTAACTGGTCATTTGAGATTTCTTCAAAGACGCCCGCCGGCCCTCAAACTGGTCTCTCTTCACAGCCTCGACAGAAACTATTGGTTGTGGATACGCTGACAACCGAGTCGCCCGGCCATGGCCGCCAGCATGCAGCAGCATATGGCTGGCGTCGGCCAGATGATGCCCCAGCAGATGCGGAAGCCAGCTCATACTCACCAGCTGCAAAATTTGGTTTACCAGAACCTTGTCAATCAACCACCCGCCACCGCGTTGACATGGCAGGTCAATGTCAATCTGAATGATCGCATGGCTAAAATTTTGGATTTGTGCGTCAAACTAAGCTCCGTACTCACCTACTGTACTCCCACGTGCTGACAATCCACTTCCTACAGAATCTCAAATATCGTTCTGGCTTCCATGGGTGCTACTGACCAAATGCAGGCCGCTGATAATGCCTGTCGCTTCGAGCGCGAGGTCTTTATGAAGTCGCACAACAAGGTTCGTTTCGGGCGTCATGAATCAGCTCCACTTTGCGGTGTTTTGCTTCAAATCTAATCATTTGCTGCTGTCTAGGAAATTTATGAGCAAACAATGGCAAACAAGATCAGCGAATTCTACAAGAAGCTCCAGGCTAATGAGCCTGGTCTTCAAAATAGCATCAACGCCAGTGCGCAGGCTCATGCGCAGGCTCAGGCCCAGGCTATGATGAACATGCAAGCTCAGATGGGCCGAGGCATGGGCCAGCCGCCGCCAATGGCTTTTCAACATCTTCAACATCAGATGCAAGCGTCACATATTCCTCAGCAGCCACAACAACAGCAACAAAAGCAGCCACAGCCGTCACAGCAGCAGCAGCAGCCCATGGGCATGGGCATGGGCATGGGCCTGCAGGCTGGCCGTGGCGGCATGGCTCCCGGTCAGCAGGCCTTGGGAATGCCTGTTGGACCCGGCCGGCTTTCCCAGCAGCAAATCACAAATGAAATGCTGAGGCTTGCCCCAAGTGACAAGAGCAAGGTCTTGGAGCTAGCGTCCAAGATGATGAGTTCGGCTCCCGAGCAGCAAAAGACGCAAATGCGCCTTCAAATGCAGCAGCGTATGGGACCGCAACAGTGGGCCGAATATCAAGCTCAAGGCAAGGACCCTTTGGCGTCTTGGTTTCAGACCCAGGCTTTCCAGATGCTGAAAAACTCGGCGCGCGTGCAACAACCAGAAGCTGGGCCCAATCAAAACCCTGGCCAGCCTACCATGATGCAACAGCAGCACAGCCAGCAGTCAAGTCAACAGGCACTCCAGCAGCGACAGACTATGATGGCTGCCGGACAGCCGGCCGACTTTTCGCAATTCACCCCTAGCATGGAGAGCATCAAAGATCAGCAAATGAGCGGCCTAATGGCTCAGCAAGCCGGCCAGATGGTTGTCCCTGCCAGCAACGGAGCCCCGCGCAACGCCACGCCGCAGCCTGCAAATCAGAATATGGCCGGCCAACAGGCTCCCAACCAGACTCCCCGACTGCCTCAGCAGCAGCCGCAGCCGCCGCCTCAGCAGAAACAGCAACAACAACAACAACAGCAGCAGCAACAGCCACCACTGCCGGCGACGCAAGGCGCAGGCCTTCAACAGATGAGGATGAACCATTCTCAGCAGCCGCAAGCTCATATTAACATGAAGCAGACGCAAGGTCAGAATGGAATGGGCGGCGGCATACCTCCCTCACACAGCCCGGCCATCAATACCCTGAACACGCCAGTATCCCGCCCGCCAAACGGCATGACCACGATGGGTGGCCCCGCCATGGGCCACGGCCCCATACCTTTTGGAGACGCACGATTCAATCAAGGCAACCAACGACCGAACAACCAGGCCTACAATTCGATGCTCGCTACCATGACTCCAGATCAGAAGCAGACCCTCCATGGCCTGCCGCCTGACAAGCAGCACGAAGTCATGAGAAAATGGCAGACGCTTCGACACGAGCAGATCGCCATGAACGCTGCCGTTCAGACCGGTCAGAACCTCGGCCCAAATCATATGGCCGGCCAGATGGCCGTGAACATGGGTGGAGGACCAGGCCCGCAAGGTATGCCACAACCCGGCGGGCCGGGAAACGGCAATCAGCATCAACAGATGCCCATGTCACGCATGCCCCTCCATAACCAGCAGGCTCAAATGATGATGGATCAAATGGACCTGCCTCAGCAAGTTCACCAAATAATTGGCCATCTTCCTCCTGAAGCCAAGAAGTGGAGGGACTTGAAGCTGTGGATGGCGCAGAATAACAGCCTACCGCCGGCGGCATGCGGTCAGCTCGCCGAACTTCAACGGAAACAGTTCCAAATATTGCTACATCAGAGGGAGGTGTCGATGCAGAATCCCGCCATGAATCCGACGGGGCTGCCTGGCCAGATGCCAAATCAAGCCATGGGCATACAAAGACCGGGCGGGAGCATCCCGCCCCACGTTATTCACGTGTCGTCCCAAGAGCTCATGCATATTCGCAGTCAAAAACCTCATCTCGCGGGCATGAGTGACGACCAGCTGCGGGTAAACATCGTACACGCAAGGAGGCAGAACTGGATACAGCTTCAACAGCAGCAGCTTCAACAGCAGCAACAGATGAGGGCACAGCAACAAGCGCAGTTGCAACACGCCCAGGCCCAGGCCCAGGGCCAGCACGGGGGACAGACTCGCATGCCCGGAGCTCACCAAGCTCCGATGCAGATGCAGCCCACTCCCCACCCACCGCCCCAACAGCCGGCGCAGCAGATTCGCACGCCTCAGCCGCCGCCGCAATCGACACCCAACGCAATGGGCCAACCGGCGGTCATGCACACCGGCAAGCAGAAACCTCAACCAGCGCAGCAGATATCGCAGGTCACTGAGCAGGCACGAAACAGCCGATCGCAGCCACCCAAGGGCATCAAGCGATCAAGCCCGGACGATGCCATCGATACGACCGGACCTGTCACTGTCAACTCGGTACCTCCCCGACCCATGTTCCAGTCAATGCAACAACCAAGACCCAGGAGCGCCGCTTCGCTCACCCCTCAGCAGGTTGCCGCCTTGACGCCTGATCAACAAGCCCGTTATGAGCAGTTCATGAAGATGCAAATGGCCAGCCAGAGCCAGCAGACGGGCAGCAGCGAGGCCCTGAATCGGCTACGGCAACTCAGCCAGGAAGAGCAGCTGAAGTACAGCCAGGAGTTCATGCCGGATATTCCCATGAGCCCCGAGGAGCACAAAGACACCGCGGGGAAGCTTCAGCGCTTTGCCAGCCACATGTGTAAGGTCGGCCGCGGTCTGACCAAATGGTACTCCATTACTCGTGATGATGAAAGGGCCAAGATGTTTTTCAGGACGGTAAGTGGGCGACCGCTTCGCGCCGGCCGACACAGCGCGTGACTAACAATGACACCACAGCGATTACGGATTGTGCGACAGTTTGCCGACGGCGAGCCGATGCAGGTTCTCAAGGACAATTTTTCCATTCGCGGCTTGGAGATCGACAATGCCCACGCAATGTTGGAAAGCATGGCTAAGGACCTTGCCGCCAGCATGATAAAGATGAAGCAGGCGAGCCAGGCACAGCAGCAGCAGCAGTCACTAGGAGGGGCTCAGAATCAGATCGGCCAACAGCCACTGGCGCAGTCTCGGCAGCACCAGGGACAGCCGGTTCCGCTGAACGCGGCGAACCTGAAGAACACGCAGGCGTTGAGCAAGGTGGCCCAAAACAAGGCGACGGCTAAGGCGAGCCAGGTGCCTCCGGCGCCGACGGCAACGCAGCCGCCGTTTCCGTTTGGCGGATCTTCGCCTCATGGGAACCCCAGCTACATGGGCAAGCCCAAGGACATGAACCTTAAGCTGCCGCCTGCGCGTAAGAAGCAAAAATTGCAACATCCAGGCCAACAGCAGATGACACAAGCTGCGACGCCGTCGCCCAAGATGGGCAAGAATGCGTCTCCGGAAATGCGGCGGGCTCCGGAGCCCGAGAAACCGATTCTCCTCTGCCAGGATACCGAGTGTGCCAGGTCGCCGTTTGCGTATCCCAACGAGCAAGCCCTTCAGCAGCATGTGGAGGAAGAGCACATCAAGCCCAAGGAGGATCCAGTCAAGTTTGTGACAGAGAGCTTGGCCCTTGTTCTCGGATTGGAAGCAGACGGGAGCGTGAAAAAGACGGAAACGGCACCGGCAATGAGCACATCGACATCGAAACAAGGCCATCCAACACCAGGCCAAACAACCAGCACCCCCGTGTCGATCGACGCGACGATTAAGAGAAGCGGGAGCACGGCGGGCAGGGTGCATGACGTCAAGCCGGCAGGCGGCAGGACGGAGGCCGGCCCAGTATCGAAGCAAGGTGAAGGCAAGACTGCGGACGGCTCGGCGATGGTGGCGACGCGAAGCAGCCCCTGGATCAACTGCACCGTCGACCCTCAAGCACTCCTCGCCAACGTGGGGTTGGAGAGAGGTATCGGACTGCCGGACCAAGCGAGCGAGGTCTGCATGTACCGGTCGCTGACGCCCAAGGACACGCCCGAGTCGAGCAAGGATAGCGGGACAAGCGAGCCCAACAGCGACATCTCCGAGAACGTGGCGCTGGACATGGATGCTTACTGGCGTACTTATGACCACTTGGACACGGATATCCTGGTGAACCTGGATAAGACAAACTTGTCGGGTATGGTCAGGAAAGATTTCAGCGGGCAAACCCTGGACCCGCTGGTCTTGGCGGAAACGCCGAGCGCGCAGGCGCCCGACTGGGACGCCATCGATATCGATTATTCGAAGCCTTTCGAGCTTGACGCGCGCTACTTTAGCATGACGACGTGAGCACGTCCCTAGACAATGGCGGCACATATGGTCCATGGCGGAATGGATCATTGGGCAAAGAGGAAGGCGAGCCCCGGCACTTATTTATTTGCTTGTTTTTTTGCCGCTCTAGGCTTCTGTGGCAGGCTCTGTCAGTGGGAGGTCTAAAAGCGTTTTTGCAGCGATCAAATACGTTTTCACGTGTTTGCCTCAAGCTTCCAGGATATATACCCGAATTCACGAAATGACGCCCAGGGATCCATGGGGCATGGGGCTGAAGAGAAGAGGGAAGGGTAGGAGCCTCGCATTTCAGGATTGGAGAGGCGTGGCATCAGTGAGGGCAAACAAACTTAGGGCACACATTGCGTAGAACGAGTGAATGGATGGGCTCATTGTATGAAATTTGCCGCGTGTTAAATAACATAACTCGATCGAGGGTGATGATGTGCCAATTGAGCGTGGGCGCGTGCTTTTGTTTCGCATGAAAGGCAGCATCCCAGGTTGAAGATGAGGATTATTTTGCAAGGGGGGAGGGGGTTTTGCCCGTGTGAGCAGACGGCGTGCATGGATGCATGCATGCAATGTTTTGGCGGTTTGGTGGATGGATTTTCGGTAGCGGATCGCGTCGTGGTCATGTTTCACAGATGCTTCTGTTGTTCGTTTATTTGCTGCGTTTTTTCCTGAGCGGTGTCGTGGATAGACATGCGCGTTACGCGTCAACGTTGCTTGCTTTTGCTACGGGGCAAATATCCAATAGCTGTTTGCGAATTGAAAAGATGGAGGGAAAGAGAGGCGGAAGAGGAGGACAAGGGTTCGCGAGAAGGTGGCCGGGTGTTCGGGTGCAGACAAGGTAAGTCAAAACAGGGCGGGCGGTGGGGCGGGTGGCGTGTGTTCAATGAGAGAGAGAAAGGAGAGGGAGCAGGAGAGAGGAAGCAGGAAAGTAGGAGAGAGAGAGGAGGGGGGGGGGCAAGAGAAAGAAAGAGCGAGACTACGAATAGAGTGAGGGAACAGGGGGTTGCCGAAGCGATGCAGAAAGTAAAGAGAGGTACGGAATACTTTAAAGCAGGGCGCGGTCGCGACGGGCTTGTCGACCCCATTTACTTCAGGCACGCGTCGATGTTTCCGCCTCTTGCCGTCAGTCTCTGGGTCAGTTCTCCCTCTCCCTCCCTCCCTCTCTCTCACTGTCTCCGCTCATCCCTGCCTCACCTGCTCACATCTTTCCCTCTGTCTTTCAGTTGGCCTCCTCCGACACCTATTTCCTTCACCACGGCCATCCACCCTCATACTCGGCACTCCACCCCCTTGGCCCTTCTCCCTTCTGCCCTCTTTCCTCCCGACATCCCTTTCCCGAATCGGCCCGTCGTGGGAGCTGAAGACGGGCTCAGGCGGAGCGAGCGAGAACGATCCATCCATGCACCATAATCCCATGGACAGCCACGCCCGCCGCGCCGTCATTGGCGGTAGCGGCAGCGGCAGCAGCAATAGGCGACGCGCCGCGCTCGCATCGCTCGACATCAATGCGGTGCCTGTGTCGCCCCGGCCGGTCCGGGATGAGGGCAACACCGAGGCCAGCGGCGATAAGGAAAACTTGACCGGCGGCGCCGCGCGGACCAAACGCCCGGCCGAGGCGGAGCTCTCAGACTCGAGCCCGTCGGCCAAGCAGGCGTGTCTGATGCGAAGCAAGGTGCGTCGTTGTCTCTACGCTCCATGGCTTCCGTTGCACTTGATGTGTCTCTGCACGTGTTGATGGGACATGTTTTTCTTTTCTCTCTCCCCCTCTCTCTCTCCCTCTCTCTCCCCCCTCTCTCCACCTCTCTCCTTGTCTCTACCTAGGCGCGGGAGCCCCCCCTTCAAAATGCAGTCACGTCCGTTCTAACTTGAAAATAGGCGCCGGCGGAAGAGCCGGTTCGACAGCGATCTCAGTCGCATAGCCCGGCGGCTAGCTCCATCTTCGACACCTCGTCGCCGATGCTTCGTGGGCAACGACGACGGCAACGGCACCCGACGAACACGACGTGACAATGAGAAGGTCCGTGCGGACGACGCAGCGTATGACGAGAGAGCAGACAAGGGAGGCACGTTGCTACCCCGCCTGCCGGGTCTTGGATTGTGCCTTCGTGCTTGCTTGACTGACCGCCCGAGCAGAAAGTGGAGATTCTGCGCCTGCGGCTCAGCCTTGCCACGTACAAGCTCCGCACGGGTCAGACGACGGTGCCGCTGGCTGAACTGCAGCCCCGGTCGCTCCCGCCGCGGCCGGACGTTTGTGAGCAGAGCACAACTCGGGCGCGGCCACAATCAGAGATCGAGCGTGCGACGACACGCCCGGCCGACAAGCGGCGAACCGACGATGACGTCCAAGAGAGAGAACGAGTCGGGAATGCGGTTACCGACGCCGAAGACCATGGGGCAGACGATGAACGGACACGCGGGCGACGACGGACAAGGGCCGACGCGACGGATGACGAAGGCGCGACGCCGGCATCTGGGCCGTCATTGACGACGACCGGCGCGCTCGGCAACAAGGGGCGTGTCGCCAGTGGTTTGCTGCACCTGGCGAGGAGCAGCCATGCACTGCGCTAGCGCTCAGGAAAGGTTGGGCGCGAGCGACGTCGTGCGTACGAGCGTACGAGCGCGCGCGCGTATGTGTGTGCGCGTGTTTGCCTCTCTCTTCTCTTCGCAAAGCCTTTTCATGTTCTTCGCCCCTTGGTTTCTCTTTCAGACATCTCCGTCTGAGCTGTACAGACGAAATAGAGGCGCATGATGGTCACAACAATGGTCACAACAGAAGCAATGGACGCTTGAGCGGAGCGGTATGGACACAATTGATGGCTGCGAGGTATAGAACATGCATGTACATTTTGCCTCTTCCCCATGTGGGCTTTTTTACGAACATGGCCATTCCACCTCGCCCGACGGTCCTCCATGGCCCTCAGCGGGGAAAGACGGCCGAGTTTTTCGGGTGGCCGGGCTAATCGATACAGAAGCGCGGCTCCAGGTCACCGTAGCGCTGGAAAAAGGTACGGAAAAGGTTGACGCCGTAATCGACGTCGGCTACGCCGGCGGTCTCGCGGATGCTGTGCATGCTGAGCTGGGGATTGCCGAGGTCAAGGGTGCGGACGCCGAGGCGGGCCGCGAGACCGGGACCGATGGTGCTGCCGCAGGGCGAGTCGTTGCGGACAACAAAGGTCTGCAGCGGGACGGCGGCGGCGCGGGCACAGGCGGACAGCAAGGCGATGCCGGGTGAGTTGGTGGCATAGCGTTGGTTGGCGTTGACCTTGATGACGGGCCCACGGTTGAGGGCTGGCTGGTGAGCGGCTTCGTATTTGGCCACGTAGTTGGGATGGAGGGCGTGAGCCATGTCGGCGGAGATGAGAAAGGAACGGGCCAGCGTCTGCTCGTAGACGGTGGAGAAGGCGGACGACGCGGCGTCGGCGGTCGAGGCGGCACACAGGCGGCGCAGCACCGCCGGCAGCAGGTTGGACAGCGCACCTTGGGCCGACGTCGAGCCGACCTCCTCGTGGTCGAAGCAGGCGATGAGGCGGGCGGAGGCGTCGTTGGCGAGGGCGCGGCGGTCGTCGTCGGAGACGGAGCGGATGAGGCCCTCGACGGCGCAGTAGGTCATGCCGAGGTTGTCGAGGCGCGGGGCGAAGATGAGCTCGTGGGCGAGACCGCCGACGCAGGCCTTGTGGGTGTCAAAAATGACGAGCTCCAGGTCGACGATGGCGCCGACGTCGACGGCCAGGTCGTCGGCCAGCGCCGCCAGCAGGGCCGGGTGGTGACGCTGGGCCATGGGTGGCAGCGGGCCGGCGTCGGCTTCGGCTTCGGCTTCTGCCGGAGCGGATGGGCTGTTCAGGCTGTCGGCAAGACCAGCGAGCGGAAACAGCTCCGTCTCGCTGTTGGTTTCAAAGCTCCGCTCGCGGTTCAAGTGAATGGCGAGCGTGGGGATGCGCAGCAGCGGACGGTCGAGCATGACGAGGCGCTGGACGACGCGGCCCTGGCCATCGTCGACCAGCACGCGGCCGGCGACGCCGAGGTCGCGGTCGAACCACGAGTGCCAGATGCCGCCGCCGTACGTCTCGACGCCGACCTGCAGATAGCCGGCGGCGGAGCGCTTCGAGACGGGCTTGAGGCGGAGGCAGGGCGAGTCAGTGTGGGCACCGATCATGGCCACGGGGTTTCCGGCGCGCCAGCGGGCCCCCAGGGCAAAGGCCACGATGGACGAGCCATTGCGAGTCACGAAATATTTTCCGCCTGGCCGCAGCGCCGCTGCCCAGCTATCGGGTTCGCGCAGCTGCTCGAAGCCAGTGGCGGCGAGGCGTCGGGCCGCCGAGCGGACGGTGTGGAAGGCTGAAACGGTCTGAGCGAACGAGAGAGAGAGAGAGAGAGATCGGATGGGGAAAAAGTACGAGAAGGCGACGCATTGATAAAGTCGACAAAGTCGAGTGCGGCCTTGGGCGGAGGCGGAGGAGACATGGCGGACGGCGACGAGCACAAGAGACGGCGAGGCGGTGATGAGGCGCACAACGAGAGGAACGGTGACACGGACGTGACGACACGACTGACGATGCGCATGCGGCAGCGTCAGCGAGGCAATCTGGCGCAGGTGCCACAAGCGATGTGATAGTGGTGGTGGTGGTGGAAGTGGTCGTGGTGACGACGGCGGTGGTGAAGATGACAATGATGGCAATGCTGGTGCGAGGGGGGGTAAATGGTGGCGGTGGTGGCGGTTGAGTCCTTTCCGCCTCTCTTACTTCTGCCCTGTCGACAGCCAACGAAGCGGGCCGCAACTGCACGCCACCAGGCAAACCAAGGCAAACAAGGGCCATTTTCCCGGAGTAATACCCGAGCAGCCTCGATAGATGTTGATACTCACGGCTACCCAAAAAAACGCATCGAGATGCTTAAAATCGTCGATGCCGATGACCCTGGCTCGTCCAAAATGATGGCGGGCGAGCCACACCAAATATGAAGCGATGAGCTTACAATGGCGGGGCCGAGGAAAAAAAGAGCCCCTTCCGTTGAAAGCGCCGTACTTGTCAGGGTCCCCCGCCCTGCCTAGAATCAAGCTAATGGGTGCGTGATTACTGTACATGGCCTGGTCTATGATCTGCTGCCTATTTAAAGCTCAGCTAAGGAGACAGGGCGAAGATTAGCGCTGCAGATCTTGGCTATCCGCTCCTCCCCCGTAGCATCTAGTGGAGAAAGGGGAAAAGCCTCTCGAACGAGCCTAGGGAGCACGGGAACACGGGATGACACAGTCGACTAGGGTAGGCTCGGTTAGCTCGGGAGAGTGCTTCGAATGATTTAGTCCTGGTGAAGGCTAAATGGCACGACCTGCGTCTCAGCCTGTACACCATACTCCACTCGAGAGAAATCCAACATGAGTCACGGTAAGAGGACCGGGTAAACATTCACGCAGATAAAAGCGTATGCACAAGAGATTGATTGGTCTCGGCGGGGCAAAAAGCAGCTTTACCAAAATAGCCGTCATATGTGCGCGACCAGCAAAGTGTACAGCTCTGTACGGCCAAAAAAAGTATGTTCCAGCCAAAATGTTCCCACACGGGGGACTCGAGAGAAAAAAGAGTCTAGGCGAAGAGAAAGCGGTCAGGCCGACGGCAGCGGAAAACAAGGCCGAGTCGGTGAGCGAAGCGGCACCGGCGGCAACGGGAGGAGCACCACCGGGCTGACTGTTCGGTTACAGCCATTAGCATAACAGCGACATCTCGCGGACCAAGAACAACGTACGTCGAGTTTCCAGCCTGGGCAGGAGGGTAGACGGCAGCCGGAGGGGTAGCAGCGGGGAGTCATGCCGGCAGGGACAGAGCCGGTGCCCATGGGCGCCGGGACTGCGTTTCGCAAGGGACCTGGACAGTGGCGTACTCGACAGAAGTCAGGACGGTCGTGTAGCTCTTGGTGATGGCCGAGACGGAGGATCCGACGCAGACCGGCGCCTCGCTGCTGGGCATGGGCACGCTCGATTCCATGGGAGGATAGTCTGAGCTGGCCGGGGGGGTGGCGGTGGTAGGCTGGGGAGCCTCGCTGCTCATGACCGGCGGGTATTCGGTGTCGGGCTGGGGGACACCTCGCTGTTCATGGGCGGGGCGTAGACGTCGCTGTGAGCAGGCACGTTGATGACGCTGCTGTAGCCGGGCATCTCAGAGGGAACGGCTTGATAGTTGCTGCTGCTGCCGCTGCCGCCCTGGTAGGCCGGGGCAGAGTAGCTTGAGACGGGATAACCGACACTGGTAGGACCGACGGGGCAGACGGTCGTCGACACGGCCACGGTCTCAGTTGAGACGACGGTGCTGTGAGCCGGGCAGTTGGTGACGACCGGACCGCATGAGGTGATGGTGTGCACGCGAGTCGAATAGACGGTCGACGTCGTCATGAGCACGACGCTGGTGATGACGCTGCTGGTCATGGACCGAGCCGGGCAGTTGGTGACGGACTCGGGGCAGGCCGTGACCGTCACCAGTTTGGTCTGGTAGGCTGTCGACACCGACGCGTCGCTGGCAAGGGCCGAGCCGGCCATGGCGGCCACGGTGGAGAAACGCATGATTGATGAGAAGGGGGGGTTGAAAGGGAATCTGGTAGTTGGACGGCGATTACTGATTAAGGAGCGACGAGAGCGTAAACACACTCGAGTTGAATGAATGGACGACCGAAGTCAACGATGGGCTACAGAAACAACGCGAGACTGAGCGTTTCCACTCGGGAGGGGGGAGGGAAGAAGCTGAGCGAAAGAAAAAGGCTGTCGTAGAAGAAAAGCAGGGGAATTAGGGGGGGAGGGGGAAAGGACCGCGTATTAATACATGTGGCGTCCTGGAGGAGGAGAGGATTCAGGAGAGGATTCAGGAGAGGAGCCGGGAGGAAGACTGGGGCAGCAAAACGGCAGACATGGTCGGTCTCCTTTCTCTTTTTTCCTCTCTCGCTCTCTCGGTCTCGCTGCAGCCGACGCTCCTCCTAAACGGCTCCCCCGTCATCGCCACAGCGGCGCGGACCCCGGGAAATTTGCCTGGACGCCCATCCAGGGATCTGGCGAAGGAGGGAGGGGGGAGGAGCTGCATGTGCGTCGTGCGCGAACAAAGTGGTTCTTTTTCTGGTCACGACATGCGGTCGCGACATGCCGCGTGTGCGTCGCGCGTGTGGACGCAGCTCACGGCACAAGCTCCATGCCCGCCAGTTTTCTTCGTCTTCTTCCCTTTCTTCCTAGTCGGCGCCCGCGTTGCCTGCTGATGGCCCTCCCTGCCCGGCGATGCCCAGGCGTTCGTCTCCCCTCCGCAAGAACTCGACCCCCGGCCGGCCGCTAAGCCGCTGACCTTTTGTCCGGGGCCTCTGGCCGGCTCTTCCTCAGAGCTTGGCCGCCGTTCCCGACGGACCAACGCCCGGCGGAAAACGGGGGAGGGGAGCAGCAGAAGGGCTGGTTGGTCGGTGGCGGGCAAAAGTATTGTTTTGGCGTCACTTTTAGCGCCTTGGACAGCCGCATAGAAGGAACACTGTGTATGTGGATATAAACACTGTGACGATCGACAGATGGTTACTATCTATCATGGGCTGTCTGCGCCTTCAAAACCCATCGACCCGGCCTGCCCTGCTGGCCGCTGTCCCTGGCCGCTATCCCAGGCCGAGTCGCATCCACAGAAATGCATGCTGCGAGCCCCTGGGCCGGCCGTGTCCTCGCCTCGAGCGTTGGGAGCAAAGCGACGAGGACTAGGGGCGACAGCAGCCACTTTTGGAGGAGAGAGGCGCCGCCACCGCCGCCGCCGCCCGTCATAAAGGCTCCCCCCCAAATCGGCCTCGTGAGCACCTCAGAGGTGGTCGGTCGGCCGACCCTGGTCATGTGTCCATTGCGCTGGGCGCTTGCTCCTGCTGCGCTAATGCAGGTACAGAGCGATCTTCATTTTGCCTCTCCTCTCATCAGCTCAGCCAACGCAACAAGACATGCTTTCAAACGCCGAGGCCCAACTGCACGGCTGTGATCCGCGCACCGTCCCCCGTCTCGGTGTAGAGCATGAGACCATGGAAATGTACCCGCCACCTGGTCAGGCCTCAAATCTCCACCACTTCTCCTTGCCGGCGGCCTGCTGGCCTCGTACGGGAAACCCCCCTCCCTCGGCCTCTTTCGTGGCCGCCGCGGCTTGAGCCTTGAAACTCACCCATCCCCGTCCAGCTCTCTCGGCTCGGCTCCGGCCTTGTCAGCCAGTTGACTCCCTTCCTTGCCGGCTTCCCCACAGATCTTCAGGGCCCCGTCCTCCTCTTCTTGCCTCCCGGGTGGTCGAGACGGAAAGAGAAGAATTTTAGTCGGCCAGTGTCTGGGATCCAGTAGGGCGCAGCCCCTCCAGACGGGATAGCATCACTCATTCATTCCTCCTTCCTCCCCGCCTTTTCCCCGTGACTGGCCAAGTTTGGTTTGGTTGGAGTCGTGTCGTGGCTCATTCAGCCAAATCTTTCCCCTACCCCCTTCCTCGCGGCTATCTTGGCGGTGACTTTGCATTGCCGAAGTCGCCATTATCTCATCATGTTGAAACATGAAACAGGAGACGTCCGCTGCGATGCCTGTTTCCTGCTGCCTGCTCAGACACAACTGGCTCAACTTCTCGCAAGGCTCTTCTCCACCACTTTGCCAAGGCTGATGACCCTTTGTCTCGCATCTCTCGCCCACCTCCCTCTGCTTCCCACCATTAAGCATGCTGCGAAATAGTTAACCCTCGCTCCCATAATACCGCCCACCTTCGTTTTTTTGCCGTACTGTTCCCGTCCTCTCATCGAGACAGCCTTGGCAACCACTTTGTTTTCGCGTCAACTTGTCTCTTCCAGTCATCCCGTCGTCCAACCTAGGCGAAACTTCAGCTTGTAGCCCAGAAGCTGTTCCCTTCAAACGTTTTCACTCCCGGCGGCGGCACTCTGACTAAAGACAAACAAACCCAATGCTTTTTTGAGGACCCGAAAATCTGCCGACAAAAGCCGCGAGCCGGTCCTAATGACATAAGCCATCCAGCCAGCCAATCAAGACCCTCGCCCCGGGATGGGCTGCGACGATAACGCGAGGCGCACAAAATTACGCTCCCATAAGATCAAGGTGCTGCGGCTGCGGGTGGACGACACGCTCGACCTTGCCCTACCTCGCCGCCCCCTCCGTACGCCTCGGCTGTCGTCTGCCTCCGAGGTATCATTGTCCATATTCTCCGGTAGGCTGCTTGGTCTACGTAGCCTCGCCAGTCTCTCCGCTCCTCCTTGGCACAACCACCGTCGTCGTCGGCTCCTCGGCCCAGGCATGACTCCGCGGTAGCCCCGTTAGCTATGTTGCATGCTGCCTGCGCAAGGCTGCCAGACATTCAGCAGCTTCCGCCTGTCTTCCAACTACAGACAAGACATCCCTTGCCGCACCCGGCCTCCGTGTCGCTGTTTCATCGAGCATGGAAACTCAGGTATGTCGTTGACCGCAACACCTCCCTCTCCTCCCGTCCCCGCCGCTTCCAGCCCGAAGTCGGCTACTGCTGCTGCCGCTGCCGCCAAGATCTCGCTGCTGAAAGGCGGCCGTCTCCAGATCGAAGACGCCATCGAAATCCTCTCGAGCCCTGTGTCGGACCAATCGTTCAAAGAACAGGCTTTCGACTTCATCAACCAGCTGCGCTCCGACCCGCGGGGCTGGCAAGCCTGCACCAATCTGTTCGCTCGCACGCCCCGGTCCTCCGAGGTGGTGCGCATGGTTTGTCTCGAGGTCGTAAACTACGCCATTCACTCTCAGGGCCTCGACGGCGACGGCCTCGCTCATCTCAAATTCGCGCTGCTGCAATACGTGCGCCAGACATATAGCCCCGATGCTCAACTGCAGCCCGACCCCGTCTCCTTGCAGAACAAGCTGACCCAGACCTTGACCTATCTCTTCGTCTTCCTCTACCAGAACGGTTGGCAGAGCTTCCTCCAAGACTTTTGGCATCTCACCGGCGTGTCTGTTCACGCGACCAACGTCGCTGGCACCCTCCTCTACCTGCGCATCCTGTCCTCCATCCACGACGAAATCGCCGACATGCTGCTGACTCGCGAAAGCAACGACGCCAAGCGCAACACCGAGCTCAAGGACCAGCTGCGCGCCCAAGACATGCTCAAGGTGGCTAAAAACTGGAAACTGCTGCTCTCGCGCTACGCCGACAACGACACCGTCGTCGAGCTGGTCCTCAAGGTCCTCGGCAAGTGGGTCAGTTGGATGGATATATCCCTTGTCATCGGCCAGGATATGCTCAGCCTAGCTTCTACCCCTTGTTGGCCGTACCAATCACGAGGGCGAAGACAAGGTTCGAGATGCTGCCATAGACGCTTTGACCGAGATCTGCGGCAAGAAGATGAGGTCCGCCGACAAGATGGACATGATCACGTTCCTCAACCTGCATGACATTGTGGCCCAGCTCATCGCCAGCCGCCCTCTCAGCGACTTTCGGGGCACGTCCAAATACGACACCGATCTCGCCGAATCCGTCGCCAAGCTCGTCAACACCGTCCTGTCGGACATTGTCAAGGCCCTCAACGATGGCCAAGGCGACCCGACGACTTGCTCCCGCGCCAAGCAGCATCTCAACGACTTCCTCCCCTTTCTCCTGCGTTTCTTCTCCGACGAGTACGACGAGGTCTGCTCAACCGTCATACCCGCCCTCACCGACCTTCTCACCTTCCTCCGAAAGCTCGGCGATCCGCCGCAGGACTATGCGTCGACCCTGGTCCCGATCCTTGACGCCATCATACGCAAAATGCGCTACGACGACACGTCCGTCTGGGGCAACCAGGACGAGCAGACAGACGAGGCCGAGTTCCAGGAACTCAGGAGGAAGCTGCAGAACCTCCAAAAGACCATTGCCGCCATCGACCAGCCCCTCTATATCAACATGCTCAGCAACCTGGTGGCCACCACCTTCCAGACCCTGGAACAGAGGGGCTCCTCCATGGACTGGCGGGACCTCGATCTCGCCCTGCACGAGATGTACCTCTTCGGCGAGCTCGCCCTGCCCAACCACGGCTTCGGGACCAAGAGCCAGCCTTCGAGTGAGGCGTCGGAGAGGCTCGTCGTCATGATGCACAAGATGGTCGGATCCGGTAAGTCGACTCGAGCGGGACCCCCGGGCGTCCGGCCCTTGGGCCGTCGTCAAACCCCGCATGTCCAGAGGCATCCGGCAGGCCATCGATGAATGCGCAAACCCCGACTCACAGGGATGCTTTTGGAGACGCCTCGTGATGGCTGACGCGTTTGGTCTGCTTTAGACATCGCCGACTTCTCCCATCCCGCCATTCTCATGCAGTATATGGAAATTTGCGTCCGCTACTGCGCCGTCTTCGACGACTACCCGGACTACATCCCCCGCGTACTAGAGAACTTTGTCCGCCTGGTGCATCACGATCACGTGCGCATAAAGACACGATCTTGGTATCTGTTCCACCGCTTCACGAAGCAATTGCGCACGCGGGTGGGAAACGTCGCCGAGACGGTCATCCAGTCTATCGGCGACCTCCTGCCCATCAAGGCCGAGGTGCCCGGCGAGGATGCCGACGACGACATGTCGTCCGACGAGTCGGATCACTCGGCCGATGCCCTGTTCACGAGCCAGCTGTACCTCTTCGAGGCGATCGGATGCATCTCGTCGACGCAGAGCACTCCGCCCGACAAACAGGCCATGTACGCCCACTCCGTCATGAACCCCCTCTTCGGCGACATGGAGGCGCATCTGCCCCGGGCCAAGACGGGCGACACCCAGGCGGTGCTGCAGATCCACCACATCGTCATGGCCTTGGGAACGCTGGCGCACGGCTTCTCCGACTGGGTCCCCGGCTCCGCGTCCGGCCACCACGCCCCTCCCCACCAGCTCGTGGCACAAGAGTTTGCCCAAGCGGCCGAGGCCATCCTCGTCGCCCTGGACCAGCTCAACTCCTCGGCCGAGATCAGGACGGCCTGCCGCTCTGCCTTTTCCAAGCTCCTCGGCGTCCTCGGCTCGGCCGTACTGTCGCAGCTCCCGCTGTGGATCGAGGGTCTCCTGTCGCAGAGCTCGTCCAAGGACGAAATGGCCATGTTCCTGCGCTTGCTGGATCAGGTCGTCTTCGGCTTCAAGGCCGAGATTTACGACGTGCTCAACAGGCTCCTGACGCCGCTCCTGCGACGCATCTTTGCCGGCCTCGGCGAGCCCATTGCAGGCACGGACGACGAGATCCAGCTGGCGGAGCTCCGACGCGAGTATCTCTCCTTCTTGCAGGTCATCCTCAACAACGGACTCGACGGCGTGCTCATCAGCGAGGCGAACCAGGGCTTCTTCGAGCCCATGATCTCGTCGATTATCGAGCTGGCCAAGACGTTAGACGGCAACATCGGCCCGAGCCGGCTGGCCTTTACCCTCATGGTGCGCATGTCTGCCATCTGGGGGGGGCCCGACGTGGCGACGGTGGCGCAGAATCCCACCCCGCCCAGCGGGCCGGCAACCCCGGCCATCCCCGGTTTTGACCGCTTCATGATTGACCGCTTCCACACAGTATGCTGGGACGTGATGCGCAACCCGAACTTCCGGCCGGGGCACGAAGCTCAGACCAAGCAGGTCCTGACGGAGATTGCATGCCTGGAGCAGACCATCTACAGCAAGACGGGCGACATGTTCATCCGAGAGCTACGGGGCGGGCTGTTTCCGAGCCTGGGCATCGACGGCGAGGACTTTCTCAGGTCCTTTACCACCTGTACAGACAAGAGAGGCTTCGCGGCCTACCTGCAGGGCTTGTTGAAAAATCGATGACATGGCGGGCCTTTTGCAGCACGATGTTTTTTCCGTCTCATCTTTTTGGTTTTATTTCTGGTTGGTCTCAGATGGGGGAGACGGCGGGGAGGAGACGAGGTTAGCATTGAAGTTGGATGGATGAGATTGTTGGGGGGAAGAAATGAAAAAAAGAGGGCGGGAATATGGGGATAACAGGCTTAGTTAGCCATGAAGCCATGGCAGCTGTGCTCGATTGCGCGTCTAAATGAGATAGCCGCCGCCGGCGAGACAACGCCAGTCGCGCACCCCCGAGGCCTCCTCCAGCTCGACGCACCACCACAGCACCTCGCGAGCCTTGTCCGCCTGCCCGCTCTCCTCGTAGGCGCGGGCCAGGACGAACCAGGCATCGGCACGCTGCCAGCCGCTGCCCAGTCGCGTGAGGCGCGTCAACAGGGCATGGGCTCGGTCCCGCGCTGCCAGCCGGTCGACGAGAGGGAGTCGGACTGCCTTGTAGGCGGCGGTAAGCTCGTCGTCGTCGTTGACCTCCCCCTCTGCCTCCTCTTTATTTTCATCGACGTCGTCGCCGCCGTCGTCGTCGTCCTTGTCGACTGCCTTGCCCCCTCGCCGTCTTTGTTGTCGCCGCGCCGAGACGCGTCGAGGCCGTTCCGTCGGACCGAGGCCGTCGCGTCGACCGCCGGGCCCAGACCCAGCGGACGCCTGCCGAGGCCCTGGACGGCACGGTTCTCGGCCCTGACCGCCCGGATCTGGCTGTATTCGCCAAACAGCGGATCGGACAGGTCGAGCGGCGCCACGACCGGGTTGGGCAGCAGCTTCTCGCAGTACACGTCTAGCAGGATGCTGCACAGGTTGACGGTGGCTTCTGGATGGTCCGGGCAATACACCAGGGCCTGCTCAAAGTCCGAACGGCCGGTATAAGGCTCGCCCTGTGCCAGGGCCAAGAGGCCGAGCTGGACCCGGTCAGCCCACACGGTCAACCCCGGCCGGCGCCGACCGGGCCTTGGACTCACCTCGCTCCAGACATCGCCCCAACAGTCGTCGACGCTGCGCTTCTCCGCCCAGCCGGAGCCGGGGTACTGCCGCCCGCCGTCCCCGCCTTGTTCCCGCCTCGACTCCGCTTCCTCCAAGGCCTGAACCAGCTTCTGGGCCTCGGCAATGGCTCCCTTGCAGTCCTCCGCCAGCCTTGTTCGGCGGTAGAACCCGGCAATGGTCAGCCATATGCGCATCAGAATCATCGTGCGCTGCGCCCTCGCCTTTTCCTTTGAAAATTGAATCAACGGGAGCAGATGGGGCGGCGCGTGCGTCGTCTCGCCCGGCAACTCCGAGTAGTCGCCGCCTTTTTTGCCGGCGATGGACAGATACGAGCTGGCTTTCCCCCTCGCCTGCACCTGCGCCTGCTTTCCGAGGAATGAAAAGGCCCCTAGCTGATCCGGCTCCTGCACGGGTGTGAAGAAGGCGTCTCCGTCTACGACTATAGCTTGCGAAAGCGCGCCAGCCGTCTCCGGCCTCGGCCGGCTGCCGCTCCTGTTGCATTTTTTCAAGCTGCTCCGCCTCCTCGACTCGCCTCTCGGCCCGTGGCTTGAAATGGACCGCCGTGATCTGCCCGTTGCCTCTAGCTGGCCTTCGCTCTCCGACGTGACTTGGATGGCGGGTTTCGATGTAGTGGCGCTGTTCGCAGTCGAAGATCTCGACGTCAGCACAAACGTCTTCTCGTTGATTGTCGAGGCCGTGGGCTGTCTGAACGCCGGCACCGTCGGCACTGGCGGCCCCGACGACCGGTCGACCTTGGTGCCGAAGATGCTGCCCCTGATACTACGCAGCGTTCCCGAAGTTCGAGGCGGTTGGCTTACTTTCGCTGCTGTTGTCATCTCTTGCGTCCCAACGTCGCCGAAAAGTCGTGTGAATAGGGCTAGCAGCTCATAGCTCGCATTCACTGCCACGTTTGAGCCCTCGGTGAGCTCAATCAGCCTGAGTTGGGTTATCTTGATTTCCAGGAGAGCCTCCTTTTCCGCATCGTCCATGTCGTCCACCAGCCCGCGTCGGGGCTCGCATGCCGACGGCGTGCCCGTACCGTTGAGGTGCTCGCTGCGATAGGCGGGAGCGTCTGCTCTGCCGAACAAGGTGCAAGAGTCCTTGAATTGCTCCAGGGCGCCCTCACAGGCGCGAAATGCCATGGCGTAGTCTTGCCTGGCGCTCAGAAGGAGCGCCAAGAGATGCCACAAAGGAATGAGCGACCTTTCCTGCCAGTACGGGCCACACTGGAGGCCATGGCTCTGTTCCGTGCTTTTGCACGACAGCAGAGCAGATCTTGTGAGCTCTATAGCAGCTGTCAGCTCTCTCCTCTCCGCCAGGAGAAGGGCCAGGCTAAAGAAGCTCCTAATGTCCTTGCAGCGGCCAAAATCAGCGGCCAATGAATTCCTGAAGCAGCGAATTGCCTTGGCCTGTATCTCTGTCCTTGACCCGGCTTCGCTGGTGAGCCTCGACCAGTGGGCGTGGCAGAGGCCGATGGCTTGCCAGGCCGAGGCGATGACGTGTGGAGCGATGGAAGCTTGCGCCGCGTTTCCCTCCACGTCTTCCACGATGACCAGCGTTCCGTTTTCTCGTCCCTTGACCGGCGGCAGTCTCGAGAGCCAGTCTTCCAGCTCTGCCCCCAGCCCAAGAGCTTTCTCGCCGGCCTTTCGATTCCCGTAGCTGCACAGGGTCATGATGGCCTGGGCCATGGTCTCCAGAAATTTTTCGTCGCTATCTAGGCCCGGTTCGGCCTCGCCGGTCTTTTCCACCCTAGCTTTTCCCTTGATGATCTCAAGGTAGGAATCAAAGGCCTTGAAGGCGAGGTCGAACTCCGCCAGAGACAAATGAACGACAAACAGAGACCTGAGGATGACGGTCGAATGGTACGTCCTGGTTGCCGAGCTGTAAAGGAGCTCAAGTACACCCCGGCTGATGGCGACGCGTCCTCCCTGGCCTAAATGTTCTTCGGACCAGCCGCGGCCGCATAGGAGAGACCAGTTTTTGATGACCCGCTGGACAAACGTTTCGACCTCTTCTCTCTCTTCATCGGCACGGGGAAAGCACGTCTCGGCGAGGAGCAGCGAGCGATAAGCACTTTCGGCAAACTTGAGCTCGGCGCGAAGTTGGCTCCTTATCGGATGCTCGGCGGGTATGCCCTTGGCATGGCCGCCCTCGTAGTTGAGGTCTTTCTGCAATATTTGGGAGAGAGCGGCGTAGTACTCACACCAAATCTGCCTCCTCGGTACCGAGCCTCTGAAGCCGAATCTGCCGGTTACTGGAGCTCCCATGACGTCCCAGTAAGTTGCCCACGAGCGGAAGGGCGCGAGCGTGAGGGCATCTTCAAGCGACACGTCGCCATTTTCGATTGCCGCGCTAGACAGCATGCAGTACTCCGTCAGGAATAGCTCAGACCAATGCCTCAGCTGTTTCTTAACGTTTCTACCCGACTCGACGCGCTTCGTGACGGGCATTGCGGCTTTGAGAGCGGCAAGCGCCTCGGCGGTTTTCCCGTCGCGCATCAAGCAGTTTGCCCTCAGGTAGGCAGATTTGAGGGCACAGACACAAGTCCACTCTCCCATAAGACTGACCGAATCAAGCTCAAGGCCCGCATCCTCTACGCTCTTGGGCAGCCGTTGCAGGGCCAGGTCGTAGCTCCCCACGACCCAATGCAGCCAACCAACACACACCTGTGCCTGGAAACGGTCTTCTGGGTTGGCATGCTCTTCGTCGATGGCGGCTCGGAGCTGAGGTACCGTGTTGATGACGTCGAGGTTACGGGCAGCGAACGCAGCCGAGGGGCGGATGCCGGCCGTGGTCATGCTAGAGACGGCGCATTCGGTCTCGGCGGAAAGAGAAATGCCTTGGAGAAGCGAGGCGCAGTCAGACTGGCGCGATAGAGCATAACGCGTGAGGTCATGGTAACGTACAGGCTCGTGAGGGGGTGTGCTTCCTGACTTTGCGGACCAGCTCGAGCACGGCCGGCCAATTTCCGTCGCAGCGCGCATTCTCCAGCTGCTCGTGGTAGTAATGGGCTTTGATCTGGGCCATCGTGCGGTGTAGAGTCAGCACTTCATGCTCCGTCGAGCAGGCGGTCCGGGCCACCGACCGTCATTTTGCCAATGGTTCACGGGAGAAGGGCGAAGTCGAGAGGAGGAGCCGGGCCCAAAAGCATCACGCGCCGAAAGCGCACCTCTAAAAGAAGCGGTAGGCAGGTGAGGCAAGAAAGCAGACATGAGCTTGAGCGGTAGTCACTTCAGCGTTTCGCCGCCCGCATCCACGGCGGCAAAGAAAGGAGGCCGGGGAGTGGCCAAGGAGAAAGGAAGGCTGTGAGAGCTGCTGTCAGCCAATCAAATGTCTACTCCGGGAAAGGCTGATGTGGGGGCCGCGGGCGGCCCTGAGCGCGGTACGTATTCGCTAGGGATGTCTTCGCATGTACGAAGGTTGGGAACTTAACTATCCGGACCAGAAAATGTCATTTGGCCCACCATTACAGTGTTAAATGATTTTTATGAAGTTAGGCACTGTATTTGACCTACAATGCTTAGAAAGCTCTTTCCCTACTAATTTGTATGGCAGGATATCCCTACAAACGTAAATCATCAAATTAAGTCAAGACCAACCAAAATGGTGCAGACTAGAGCTCAAGCGCGAGGAAACTGACGTACTGGTATCCCAACCGACGAGATATTATGATCTTCCAGCCGACCAGCCGACCAATCAGAGCGCCCGAGCTGCTGAGGAAGCCGCTGACCTCACGCAACGACCTTCTGCCTCTGCTGCCTCTGCCTCCAGCCCTGAAGATGAAGAGGTTCATTCGACGAGTAAGGAGATAACGGCTGCAACGGCTGCCAAAGCTGGCCCAATCGAGCATACATTAGCGATAAGAGGCATTGCTCTAGAACTTTGGAATCGGAGCCTTCCGACCAATCAGATCATCGAGCGGACTGGGATCAAGAAAAGCACCTTCTTTGACCTTCTTAAAAAGGCCAAAATGCGTGGCTTTGAGCGTTGCATGCCTGTATTGCAGGATTATGTGACCAATAAGCCACGCTGCGGCAGGCCCAAACTGGTCAATGAAGCCGTTGTAAAGAAAGTTATTTCAACCTTAACTCGAAATAGCACCACGAGGCAATATAGCCTATCACAGCTAGCTGAGGCAGTCCAGAAGGTCTATGGAACACAGCTCATTCATATGACCCTATGGCGTTGGCTCAAAAAGACAGGCTACTCGAGTGTCAAGCACACAACAAAGCCAGGGCTGAATAAGCTCCAACGAATCAGAAGGCTCCAGTTCGCCTGGGAACATAAAGACTGGACTTTAGAACAGTGGAAGAAGGTTGTTTGGAGCGATGAGACCTCTTTTATCCTTGGCTCAATGCGGGGAAAACGGCGTGTGTGGCGCCTGCCCAGGGAAGCGTATTCTCAGCATTGTGTGCGGCAACGTTGGAAAGGCAAGGAGTTTATGTTCTGGGCCTGCTTTGCATACGATCACAAAGGCCCTTGTTATATATGGGCCAATGAGACTGCGGCACAGACGAAGGCATATAATGCCGAAGTGACCTTGTGGAACGAAGAGAACGAGGCTCGGCTTTGAGAACAGTGGGAGATAAACAATAGCATGCGGTGCTTGAATCTCAAGAGGAAGCCCCCGGAAGAAGCCTGCATGGAAGTTCACGAAGGCCAATGGAAAGTGGGTGCGCAACGGCAAAGGCGGTATTGATGCATTGCGTTATAAACACGAGGTATTATTGCCTCTGTTTTTCCCCTTTCTAGAAAACCTGCCATGCAACGATTGGCTGGCTCAAAAAGATAACGCTTCTCCGCATGCACAATGGCGTAACAAAGAGCTCTGGAAGCAGCGTGGCTTCCAAACCGTTGACTGGCCGCCTAACTCACCCCATCTATCCCCTATTGAGCCTGCATGGTTCATGCTTAAATGCTTTATAACAAAGAAGAAGGTTCCGCGCTCGAAGCTTCGATCAATTTGGAAGGCGGCTTGGGCAGGGCTTCTCCAGGAAAAGCTACAGAAGCTTGTGGAACGGCTGCCTAACAACATCCAATGGGTGCTTTATTTGCGTGGCAACAATCTATATAGAGGGAAGTGCCCCACCCGAATTAACGAACCAGGAAAGAGAAGATCTTTATTCGGACATTGAAGCTATTCTGGGTCAATCAAAGCCTTGTTTTCCTGCCATTCCGGGCGTGGAAAAAGGCGTTGAAAAAAGCGCGGAAGATTGGGTGGCAGACTTTAGAGGAAGATGTTGAAAACTCAATTTCCTAATTATAATTTTTTTACAGAATTGTACTGTATTACTCGATTGAGATGGATAACAGTGCTATGTAAGCCGAGTTACTTTTTCTGGTCCGGATAGTTAAGTTCCCAAACCTTCGTACGTAACGCGCGTTGCTAGGTGGGACAGTTCCACAGCCGCTGGATGCGTTATTATCAGCTCGCCTAAAGAGCTCAGAATTGAGCAGAGTGTAGTGCAGGCTCTGACTGGGCGTTGCCTATTCTTTATCTTCTCCAATACTCACATTTGGCTCTCGTCACAACTGTCCTCCCAGAAGTGTACGCTGACAGTGCTCCATCATGTCTGTCGAGGTTCTTACGACCATCTCCCCGACCACCAACGAGGCCATCCTCACCCGTCATGGCGTTTCGGCCGCAGACCTAGGGCTACTTCCCAGGGTCGCCACAGGCTTTCCGGAGCTTCCGTAAGACTAGCCTCAAGGAACGACAGGGCATTGTCCGCCGCTTCCTTAAGGGCCTTGCTGGGCGCGCCGACGAGCTTGGCGAAGAGGTGACTGCAGATGGGACGACCGATCGCCTTTACGGCCAAGGAGATCACGACGGCCGTGCAGCGTGGAGAATATATGCTAAAAATCAGCGACAAGGCGTTAAGGGATACAGACGGGGAGGTGGAAAATGGATTCAAGCGCTTCATTCGAAAGGTCCCTGTAGGTAGGACCGGTACTCATCTTTTTTGCATGGAACGTGAGTTTGCAGTAGCCGGCCACGGTGCGGGAATAGGACTGACTCTGACAGCCCGTCTCAGTACCCCCTACCTGACCCTCATCAATTCGCTTGTGCCCGCATTCCTGGCTGGCAATACAGTCATTCTCTCAAGCCGTCGCCCCAGACACCTACCGTCGTGGAGCGCGTGGCTGAGACCTTCTCGGCCGCCGGCCTTCCGGAAGGCGTGCTGCAATACTTTCATTGCGGCTCACCGACTATTATGGAGACGATGGTGCGAGATGATAGGATCGCGCTCATCTGCTTCACCGGCTCTGTGGCTGGTGGCTTGGCCGTGCAAAATGCGGCTTCGGACCGCCCCGTCCACGTTGAACTCGAGCTGGGTGGCAAGGACCCGGCATATACGTGCGGGCCGATGTCGACGTGACCTGGGCTGCCGAGGAAATCGTGGATGGGGCCATGTTTAATTCAGGACAGAGCTGCTGCTCCGTCGAGCGTATCTATGTAGACGACAAGGTGCACGACGCCTTCGTCGAGGCAGCGCGCGACGTTTTCAAAGGCTACAAGCTGGGCGACCCTTTCGACAAAGCCACGCAGATCGGGCCCGTTGTGTCGAGACGTGCCAAGGAGACGATCGAGATCGCCCTCCGACGCAGGACAAAGAGGGGGACAGGCCTCGACGACGGGGGCGGCTTAGGTAGTAGGCTCATGCAGGAGGGTCGGCTCGCGAATCTTGCGTGTTCCATTATTGCCTGGAAGACGCGAAGCTACGTCAATTGATTGAATGGCGCATACCGGCTCGTGGCCACCGTGCCACAACCGGGGGCATCGCACGACGCAAGGGAAGGGGGCACGGAACCTCGGCGGGCTGATTGCTAGGCCAACTGGTAACGACGACGCAGAAAAGACCCTGCATCGACTGAGCTCGATAGATGAGGAAGGCCGCTCCTTGCGTTCCGCCTCCGCATCGCCGTGGGCCGTGTCCCTGGTCATTTGCGCGCCCCCCTGGACGGCGAGACAGGCAATAGGCCGGAGCGGATTCCGAAGCCACGGCGACTGCATTCCACCGTCGCCGTCCTGCCACGAACGACGCAAAAGGGTGAGGTGAGGAAGCGAGGCCACGCGACGGTAGAACCGCCAGCCCCCACTCCGTTTCGGGAGACGCGTCGCCGCCCTCTCGCTTGCGCCCGGTGATGCTGCTCTTGCCTTGTCTGTGGGCTAGGCTGAGACCCTTGTTGACGGCCCAGACGGCGCCCCGGCCAGGGCGCGCATGCGCATCTTGTGCCGATGAATATGAATGCCTTCTCTCGTGCGTGCCCTTGTGCACGTGCGGTGGTATATAGGCAGCTTTCGTCCCCCCGGATAGCAAAGGCATCGGCAGACAGTCGGTCACTTCGCCAGCGCTCTTTCTCCCCCGCCAAACTTCGTCCCGACGTCGTCGGCGTGCCGCTCTTTAGCTTGTTCTCGTCAATCCTTTGATTTTCATTCTTCCTACTGTCCGCTCTTTGGCTCTTTGCTCCTCGAATCCCATATCCGTCCGGCCGCGTGGAAAAGCTCGCCAATAATACCGTTGGCTTGGACGCTCGGCTGCTTGGGCCCCAACGAGACAGATCAGAATCCTCGTGACCAAAGCCTTTTGTTCCCGGCCAACCCTGGTTGACTTTTTCCAATTTTTTTCTTTGCTTCTTTCCTTCCCGACACGCCTGTTGGCCGTCGATGCACGTCATCTACAACGCCAGGATGCTCTACTCGCGCGTCCAGACGCTTCTCCAGCGATGCCGCAAACAAAAGCGCGCTGTGGAGATTGTGAGTCTCTTCGCCTTGTTCCCCTTCGTCGGCCCCCCGCCTTCTCGACTGACGCTCGGTCATGACATCACACAGTCCGCCCCCTTCGATGTGAAGCAAGAGTCCGTGACGCTGTCCGGCATCTCCGACGACGAGTAAGCAGCTCCCTGCCTTCACCCGTCTATCTATCGTGTATTATCTCTTTGCATTTTTCCTTGGTGCGCGCACCGCGACTCTTCCGCTCACGCCCCTGGCCAGGCTCACCGTCCTCTGTGAAAAAGCGGCCGCTAGCCGACTCGGCGTCTTCGAGGGCCTGCCGCCGTCACGCAATGTCTCACTGTGCTTGGTCGATGACTTTGCGCCCCGACTAGCCTGGTGAGAGCCCGCTCAGAATCGTGCGAGTTCGTCGGGCCTCGAAAGCTTCGCCTCGCTTGCGCCTAGCCAGTCTCGTTCGCTATTTGGACACGCATCGACCAAGTCTCTCCGTCTCATCTTAATATCGTCTTCTGGCGTCCGCATTTGTCGCGAACATGACTAGTCGCCATCCCCTGTTCTGGACATTAGTCGTCGCTGTCAAATCACTGCCTCTCAAATCACGATGCCTTCGTTTCCTCTTTGCTGCACCCCGCGTTACATACTGTTCTACTGCCTGTACTTTCCGCATTTTCGTTCGAGCCATGATCGGATAAATAGGAAAATAGGAAAACAGTAAAAAGCTGGTCTTTTTTCCTTCTAGGCAGCAAAGGAGTTCAGGGCCATGCCGCACTTGAGAAAGACGAATCACATAAATTAATATCAATAGTTTACTCCAAAAAGACGCTCCAAAACAGCAGAAAAAGAAAGGTTTAGATAATAGCTAATAGTATCATCCAATGACATGACTTCCATGGGACACAAAACGAGATGAGCGACTTATTGACGGATGGAGCGGGTGAGTGTCGACCAATCACCCTGTCATCGCCAGTCTTGACGCCGAGCCGCCGGGCGTGGGCGCCTTCGTCAGCTGTCAGCGGCGCAAAGCGGTCGTTCAGGTGGCGATGAAGGATTCCGTCGCGTATCAGTCAGGCCAGGGCGTCGGATCATAGCAAAAGGATGTAGCAGACATGAAGACATCCAAAGCGCGGATGGGCAGGCCTGAGCAGTTACTGGTCAAAAACGCAGGGTTGGGTTGACCTGAGTTCCGTGTTTCTTCCAGAATCAGTCGGCCATCCGCCTTCCGAGCCTCCTGCATGATGGTTGGAAAACACCAACATCTAGTGGCTGCATGATATGCCTAGAGTGAGGAGGAAGGATCGCGATGATGTCAAAATTGATACAGTATTTGATAAACTCAAGAGTCATATGCCCTGTGAAGCCGTCTACAACAAGAAACCGGAAAATCTTATCCTTCTCATCACGTTGAGTCGAAGGCACTTCAACTGCTGTCATCCCTCGACTTGGGATGCGAAGATGTTCGTCACATCCAAAACATCGTTCCAATGACTTCCCAGAGCGTTGTGCTTGTGATGATGACGCCCAAGACCATCGATTGAGTTGTCTTTCCCTTTCAAGATGGATTTCGGAGTTGCTGAAGCCGGTTTGTGATTGAGCAAATCGGACGCCCTTGTCGATGTTTATTCCGACCCAGTTTGTTGTAGGGAA
>KN173741.1:402447-442182 GCA_000758425.1 Nilaparvata lugens yeast-like symbiont | reverse complement strand
GAGAATATTATCCAGGGGGGAATGGAGTCTCCTGCGGCATTGATCATGCCAAAAACCATATAGGACTCTCAATTAGCTGGATCCAAAACTTCTGTCACTCTTCGCGCGAGTGGTGCGGGTGACGAGAACTTGAACGCGTTCTCACAAGCAGCCGATTCGGATACCAGCTTCTTTTCATTCCAGATCTGCGACGCACCAATGCGGAACTTTTTGACAGTCTCTTCAAGGTTAGAAAAAAAGCATTCACTTCCTCAATGCTTCGTTCCTCCAATGACTTTCTTGCTCTCTCGACGGCCTTCAGGTAGGTTTTTCTAAATTCAGGGTGATTCTGCCGCTATATTGCAAGCCAATTCTGAGAAACAGGATTTGATGATAGGTCGCGCCGTTGCCTGATAATATTCGCGGCAGCCTCAAGCTGCTTCTTCCCAGCCGGAATCCCAGTACGCTCCATCCACTGTGCATATGCCACAAGGGCGTTATCTTCATCATCAGTAAACAAGGGGGAACGCCCTTGACCTTGAGCAAAAGGGTTTTCCAGAGAGCGTATAACCCTCTCTCTACAGCACATCGGTTTACATTATATTTGGAGGCCGCCTTCCGGATGGAAAGCGGGGTTCATTAAGACGTTGAACAGTGACGCAAAGCAGTTCGAGGAGGATGAATAGAGGCAAGAACGGCTTGCGCGGAAGCTAGAGAATTTTCGTGAACGCGTACGCGTCTTGATGGAGTTGTGTCTGTGGTTGGGTTTGGGGAGACGAGGAAAAGGCGCTGTCATGGATTTTTGGTGCCAACTAAAGGGCGATAGAACTTTACTTGGCTGCCGTGGCCCCACCACGCTTAGACTAACGGGTAAGGTCAGCTCAAAAAGCAACCCAGGTTCTTCGTACTTCACGTTACCTAAAAATAGCCATGCCCCATGTTAGTTAAAAATTAGCCTTATATATATATATTCTATTAACAAAGTTATATACTATATACTAAAGGGGCTGTAATCCTCAAATTTAAATCTCCGGGTGGTCTAGTTGGTTTATGGCGTCGGACTGTAATGTCTTAAGGTAAATCCGAATGTCGCGTGTTCGATTCACGCCCTGGAGAACTTCTTTGCTGGCTATTCTCAAGGCTCAAGGCCGGCGGCACTCTTTTTTCTTGGAGAAACGATTGCAAACAGCAAGATGTAACGAAGTCGAGTGCTCGAGTGCTGGGGTAAGCAAAGCCAATTTCTTTGTTTCTGAAGAGCAAGTAGAGCAAATATATGTCTGGGTCTGGGTTTCAATTGATAGCGGTATGGGGACAGCTCCATAAACATTTTTGTCATGCATGGCGCATATGACGTAGAACATAAAAACTCCATTCTGCTGCGGTCAAGGGGACTGGACTGGCCGGAGAAGGGTGTTTTGCCGAGTTTGCCGAAATCCTTGCGGAGGCTCGAGAGTATGACGGGACACAGATATGGCTTTAGACGACTACATCGCTTCCACTCATTAGCAAAATCTGAGGCCGGCCGTGACCGCACGCCTTCGTCGCCATGATTCTCACTCGCGCAAAGGTGAATTCATCGGTGGCGCCAGCAAGACTCACATCTCCAATTTCACGCCAAGAGTGGCACGTTCCCCTGGTCATGGCCACCTTCGCCTACACAATCGACCACTCAGCCTCGGTCCTCCGCACTCACAGCTGGCGCACCGTGGTCAACTCGGCCGGCTATCTGACCCCTCATCTGCAGGCAGACATGAACGTACTGGATGTCGGATGCGGTACAGGCTCCATCACCATGGACCTGGCGCGGCTGGTGCCTCGTGGTCACGTCACAGGCATCGAGTACGTGGCCGATCCCCTGGAGGGTGCCCGAGCCGAGGCCGCGCGCCAGGGCATCGCAAACGTGACGTTCCAGCTGGGCGACGCGCTGCGTCTGCCGTTCGCCGACAACACCTTCGACGTGGTGCACGCCCATCAGGTGCTGCAGCACCTGGCGGATCCCGTGCAAGCACTGCGGGATATGCGGCGTGTGGTCCGGCCCGGCGGCCTCCTGGCCTGCCGCGAGTCGGCGGCTCTGACGTGGCATCCCGCGTCCGAAGCCTCGACGGCTGGCTTCGGCTGACGGAGCGCAATAAGCCGCGTCAAGGGCGGCAACCCTCACCCTGGTGGCCGCCTCCACGTCTGGGCTGAGGCGGCGGGCTTCTCGAGAGACAGTATTGTCAAGAGCGCCGGCTCGTGGTGCTTCGCCTCGGATCAGGAGCGCGACTACTGGGGCGGATCTATGGCCGAGAGAGCCGTGGCGTCCGGCTTTGCCTGCATGGCCTTGGATGAAGGCTTTGCGACACAAGAGGAACTGGATAGGATAGTGCATGCCTGGGATACATTCCGAGAGGACCCGGATGCTTGGTTTGGGGTTCTCCACGGAGAGATACTGTGCCGGTGACGGCAGTATGTGGAGAAGAGACAAACAGCCCAATTAAAGGGTTGGTTAGTCTGAGGGTTATTGTTTGCCTTCTTCACCCCCCTGTAAACGAAGGGGATTCTTCATGTATGGCCCTGGGCAAGCATAATTCCATCGAAGTTTGGCCTCGTCCCTTCCATTCAGCTTCCCCAAGCCTTTCGGGCCCTGCAACAAACAATGCCCAGCTCGTGCAAAGAGCTGCGTACGTCCTTTGGCCTCCTCTTGGGCCCTTTTGGCGGGCTCGTCGACATGCGCAAGCGCTTTCGTGGGATCATGCCGGCCAGCCTCGACGGGGTTTCCGAGGTTTCCAATGACGGCGGATACCAACTCTACGCCGGGACGACGGCTTTTGGAGGAAGTTTCAAGGAGACAAGCGGCAACGAGCCCTTGGCGCCGGATTGGAGGGACGTGGAGAACGAAAAGTACCGGGCGGAACAGCAGCGACAGCAGCATCAGCAGCAGCAAAGACAAGAGAAGTAGTCCTCCTAGAGATAGAAACACACTCAATCTCGTTCTCTCTCCTCTTCTCGACCTTTTTTCCGCTCCTCCAAAAAAATACCCTCCTCCCTCCAGCTCCCTCCTCTATCACCTCTTTAAAGACCCTTCCTCCTCTTCCGTCCGCTCCTTCTGGGTTTCACATCACAACATGATGAAGGACGCATGAAGTGGATGCAAAAAGACATCAAACTACAGACCATTTCTCTGAAAGAACAACGCGTTGGTGGAACAAGCTCTCATACTAGGAGCAGCCATTAACACAATCAATGAGTTGCTTGATCAGATCGAATTGCTTGAAGAAAGCACTGATACTCTGAGTGCCGAGAACAGAGCGTTGGCTTCTGAGAACGATAGCATGCAGAAGGAAATGGCCTCGCTAAAGGATAGCCTGCTTCTCCAGAGCCGTAAAGTTCTGCGCATCAACAGACATAGAAGCATAGATTTATTCCCGGGAATCACCGCAGATCAATCTCAGAGATCTGCCAAGATGCCGGACCCGGAACTGCTTAAAGGGTACTGACCCCCTTCCTAAAGCTGGTAAGGAGAAATTGAGGACATAAGGCGGATCACTTTGAACCCGAAATTGCTTGGGCGGCAAATGTGCTTAGTCGAGCCAAAGGCAAATCTTGACGGCACCTGGATGCCGCTGGAAGGGCTGGCGGAGAGCGGACTCTGATGACGGCGGAAGAGCTCTTGAACCATCTGGATTCCATCTTCCGCGACCTGAATCGCAATGTGGTTGCACGCCAGAAGCTCCGTCGCCTCCTTATGAACATTGCCACAGACATCGTTGCCTAAAATATTTTCTTTTATAAGCCCGCATTATTTGGGAAGAACTACCCCCGATGCACTGAAGGAGGAATTCTAATTGCAACCCCCATCCAACTGGCAAAGTTCTCTGGCCATTGCAATCATTGACAAGGAGACAGACTTGGACGAGTATATGAAGATTCCTACAGAGTATGCGAATGTCGCCAAAAAGACGAGTTTTATGGAGAAGTGCATGCATAGGCAAAAATTTAGGAAATCCACCGCTCCAGAGAAACGCAGAGGCAGATCTGGAGGTGAAAGTTGCATACCAGAACGAAAACTGCAGTCCGCACAGGCAAGCCACCGCGAACTTTGACTAGCTTCACGCCAAAGGCGAAATTCGCGCGGCCACGACAGCCTCAACACGACAGGATATCGAACTTATCAGGCTTTCTAATACCCGGTCTTCAAGTCGCTCCCACTCAATGAAAGCTGCTGCCCTTAACTTCTCTTTCGATTCATTGTTGCTTGAAAGGTCAGAGACTTCGGGAAAATTATTGACAATATTTTCCTTCAGCAGCTTCCAGATTTTCGATCGTATTCAAGTCGGGTGAATAAGGCGGCCAGTCTACAAGTTCAACGCCATTTTCACCCGCGAAATCTGACAGCCACAGCTGTGCCACAGCCGCCGTATGTATCGGGGCGTTATCCTGAACGAATACAGAGCCAGGCTCGCATATTTTAGGCAGGTTTTCCTCAAGAAACTCGCGTATAACTCGTCCCGTTACGCCACCCCGTTTCGAATCGGGGTCGCCAGGTAATACTGCGAGAGGTCCGCCGAATCGAAGAGAAGCCAGCCCAGAACATCTGGGAATAGCGAGTCGCCTTTGCTCTTGCGTTTACGAGATTGCGTGCAAATCTCTCCCACTGTTGTGGTCAGGAGAGCTCTTTGAAGTCAGGGCACTTCAACTTACACTGGAGCAAAAAACCCACTTCGTCTTTTGTCCTCCCCACGCATGATGGTCGTCTCGTCCGAGAAGATTCAATTATATTAAAATAAAGCTGGCTTTCCAACGTATCTTTTAGCCCACTCTAATATTTTTTCGGCAGTTACGTCGAAAAATTTTGGCTTTCAGAGTGCACGGAAATGTTCGATGCCGTGTTCTCGGAGGTAGCGCCGCAAAGCCGAAATGCTGCATTCCAGCCTTGTCTGTTCAATGAGATTCTTGTATGAGATAAAAGGATCTGTTCTAATGCATCTGAGAATGTATCTTTTATGCGTGTCATTTAGTAGTTTGGGTCGTCCTCAGCGTGGCAAAGACTTTGCGGAAACCTACGCCCTATAGAGCTGGACGATCCCGCGTACCGCGAGTACAGAAAGTCCCTCCTTTGCCGCAATAACTTTGGCATACAGCCTCAAATCGCATGCCGTTACAATATTTTTCTTTTTATAAGGCGATCAGTGTTTTTTAGGAGTTTCTGGGACCATTGTGTTGTATGCAATTGAGGATTGAAGGAGGAGAGGATGTCCTAAATAGTGCACAGCACGCGCCTCGAGTGATCGAAACTTATAGAGGCCCACTTTATTTACAAATTTGGTGGGGCGGCGCTGAGCCTTGACCCCAGCCACATTGACGTATCCTTTGTGTGCTGGATAGGCCAGGTGTGTTGTGCCGGTTAGTCAGGGCCTAAAATAACTACGCAGCGCCGGTCTACAGGCAACTGGTTCTCGACAAGCGTCCTTCTATAAGGTAGAGATGCGCCTCAACTGCCCCCGTCACTCGTAGCCCTGTTGGATGACTTCGAACTTATCCAAAGCTGCGTTGGAATATTGCCGGAGCGGCTTCAAGACGAGGTAGAGGTACAGCCCTACGCTCACTTCTCTTCCGTGTCTCAGTTAACAGATTTGCTCTACGTAGCTTACCGCCCTTCGTTTTCCCGCTATCATGTTCTCTGATAACCAAGAGGCGGCTTCCGTTAGATATGCTTCTCTTGAGTTTTCGAGGAGAGTACACAACGTGCTATCGAGTGTGACCTCGAAAGTGAAGGCGACTCGTCTGGGGATGCGGATACTCACGGACGCTTATTTGATTGCGTCTTGCACCATGACCCAAACCACCTCATGCTTGACTACAAATTCTGGTCTTTATCCTCGCGTTTCTGAATTTCGCGCTCATCGGCTGATGACCAGTGTCTAGTATCAATGCGGGGTTGTTGGCCAATATAGGCCAAGGGATGCGTCTAGCAAGATGATTGACTTTTGTCTCATTATTCATCTTAACCCATAGAAGCAGGCTCTTATCAACTATTTGTGAGGAACGTGACCGGGGCTTTCAATTAATTATACTGACTGGAATAATTTCAGCAAACATCCTATCGCAATCTTCGTCGAGACAAAGCGCCAAGGCGGAGGCTTGGACGCAGCTCTAGTCCAGATAGCCACCTGGCACTCAGCACAATGATGGAGTCTGCAATGGAACCTCCATGTTCCCAAAGCAGAGGACACATCTATGGCCATTCAGTTTCCTCCCTGGAATCATTGTTCAAGGTTACGAATGGAAATTCGTCGCCACGGCATTTAGACCCAGACAGCAAAGGTCAACGACATTCAAGTCCCTTCATTTGGGCGACACCGAGCCTATCAGGAGCACTTTAAAGCTCTTCTTTTCTCTGCAGCGACTGCAACTGTGGGCTGAAAAGAATACTGGCCACTCTTCAAGCAAGACGTACTGGAGCTATGAAAGACCAGAACTTCAATGTAATATCATTCGAGAATCTGCACCTCGGGTGCGACCTCAATCGCCTGTGCCAGACTCGTGTTTGTTCCTCAACACCATCTCTCGTCACCGCGCTCGGCAGGTCAGACATGTAGCCTTTGGTGATTCCCGACGAGAGATCGTTCATCCCAGTCGGGCTCCTCCACTCGTCCCGGCACGTCGGAGCAAGCTAATTCTCAAGATATCCTGGGTAAATTATGAGTGTCTCGACAGTGCCAAAGGAAAAACGCCTGTTTTGGCGCTTGCGAATCAAATTAGAAAGTCTCGCCACAGGCTTTTCAGCCTACCCGTTAGTCTTTACGTCCCAGGCGGTCTACGGCGTTCTCATATCATTTTGACGTGACAGATTGAACTTGCACCCTGTAATATGACCTGTCAAAGCTCCTCGTCTTTTCTGAACCTCATGAGTCGGTGATGATGAGATATCATGCAAGTTGAAGCCTATCTTTAGTGACTTAAGATTGTGTACTGAACTTGTACAGCGTTGTGACCTGGAGCTTTGGAAATCTCCTTGCTGCGGCATAAAGGATGGTTTTACGGACTCTCTGCTCGAACAAAGGCGGCTATCTTTCTACTCACAAGCGTAAAGTCATTGTAGCCGGTGCAGCGTCCAGTAACAAGAGTCGCCGAGGTCATGAGACCGATGATGTCAAGCAGAGAGCTGAAATGAGCCTGCCCCTGCGCACCGTGTACGTAAGGAATGAACTTTTAAGAAGCTTGGACGGAGGGAAAGACAGCAGGATCACTATGTCCTCCAGTGGGCAGACTTTATCTGACGCATTACAAAGGCTGGCAGAGACCTCAGAGTAGAGAGCGGTCTGATAAGGTAGTAGCTTCCACTAGGGCTGCGAGCCGCATACTCCGGGGAGCGGCGGAACGCACATGAAGCTGCATGCAATAGGATAGATATAGCGCGGCCGAGGGGATTTGTGTGGCAGGGCAAGCGCGTTGGGACGTGGATGCCGCGAGAAAAAGAAAGCGGAGCATGCACGAGAAGCGAAAGAGATGGGAAGAAACAAAGTCGATGATGCATAGATGCGGCGCGTCGTAGAGAGCGAGCCTCGGCGTGCGGGACGGGTTGTGGCGGCAACAGCACACGTGAGGAGCTATATTTAGACGAAGCATTGACGGAGGGGAGGGATCGTGGCGCCGGAGGTCTACTATACGCATATTTTACTGGATGCGACGCAGGACCGAGCCGCAGGAAAAGAACGGTTCCGATCTCAGAGCCGTCACGCGGAAGGGGGGGAGGTTAAGTCAGGTATATCGATGGCCGTCGGTCAAGAGGAGCAGCACCAGGCCAGCCCCGGGCCCGGACCGGCAGGGCAGCCGGGCCCGCCGCTCGGGCCTGATGCACCCGCACCAGCCCACCTGTGCCTGCGCCGGGCCGCACCGTCCGTCTGTGTCGGCCGTTGTATGAGGGGGCATGCATAGCAGGATGCATGGTTGCGTTCATGTGGCGAGTGGCCTAAGCTTGCTCGCCCGTCGCGGTCATATATGTATTTGCGACAGGCCGGCGAGGGCAATTCAGTCCAGTGAATGGCCGGTGACGACGGGGCCTGTGCAGGCGTCTCGATAAGCGAGGCGCCGCAAGCACGCCGCGCACGCGAGACCCTGCGTTTGCCTTCTCGCTTGGCAACAGGGCCATCCGGGCAGGCATCGTGAGCAAAACGTCCGTCTCCAGCGGGCCAACGTCAACGGGCTTCGGGAGGTGGACAGTGCACGCGCAGAGGCGCCACACACGTTGAGACGGGCCGCAGGTCACGGACGATGCATGGGAGCCGAGGCAGCTGGCTGGGCGGGCTGACGTGATATGGACGACGCCACCAGGACGAGTCACGGACGACTTTGCGCGTCAACCCTGTTGATTGCGAATTTCCGTTCCTTCGAGACGGGGGAGGGTTTCGGTGCGACGAGGGCGTGGCGCCGACAGAGCCTTTGGCCAGCATGTCGTCTCGTGGCCAGACTTCTGGGTTGAGACAACCAGGCGATCGGGAGACAAACGGCGTGGGCGCCGGGACCGCGAGGCCATTCATCCCTTGCCACTGGTCGTCATCTAAGTTAGTCCAATCTTGGCCAGGGGCTTGTTGCCGCCTCCTCGGAGCGGCGGCGGCAAGCAGCAGCACACGTTGGTGCTGCCCGCGCGCATTCGGCTGCTAGCCCATCCGCATCTTTCGCCCCTTCACTTATTCATAAAACTATGTACTGTATTCGTCGTCCGAAGACGATGAGGACATCGACCCCTCCCGTTCCCTCCTTCCCTCCCAAAAGATGCAGCGCCCCTGCCGCTCCTTCCCCTCCCCAGCGCCCCTGTTGCTCCTTCCCTCCGGGCCCCCCTCCCCCCCTTAACCCGCAGCCAATTCAGCCCTAGCCAACCAGGGTCGAGCCAGCCCACAGCCCGGCCCTTTTCTCTCTCCCTCTCGCTATCCACCTAAGCTGCCAACCTGCCTCCTATAAACACTCTTTCTTTTCTCTTTCACCAAATCCCAAACACCCCTTCCTCTTCCTGCGCGACTGCTCAAAATCGTGGCCCTATTATTAGAAGCTTCTGGCGCCAGATCCCGCCAGCACCACGTCGAGCACCTGCACCGGCTCCGACAGATTGCAACGGCCCTCATTCGTCCGGCCTGGCTGGCCTGTCTCGCTCCCTCTGCCTCCGCCGCCCAGTGCCAGCTCGCTCGCGCGTGCTTACGCCGTGCGGGCTGTACTGTCGTGTGCTGTGCTCCCGACTACCTGCACCTCTGCCATTGCATCCGTCGTCCACCGTCCGTCTCTCCCTCTTCGGGGCCTTGAGGAGCCAGGGACAGACTCGTCCTCACAGGCAGGCGAGAACCAATAACAAAAAAACCAACTGCAAAACTCATCGCGACAAGCCGCCACCGCACGCCCTTGGCGCCTTGTGCAGCTTGTCCGTCTTCTTAATAAGGGAACCCTTGATCCCGCCCTTGCGACCGGCTTGTTGTTTCAACTGCCGCCACTTCCTCTTTCCATCCCCGGCATCTTACCTGGCCGCCTCTCCCTCTTCCTCGGGCAGGCTGCACTCGGGCTACACTCTCCGGCTCACACAACGGCTCAAGCGTCTTCATTCTTGCGCAGCAGCCAACCCTCACTTAGACGCGCTGGCCCGCCACTTTACGCTTAGCTGCCAATCGCTTCATCAGCCACCGCGAGCCGCGCCCGTTGCTCGCGTCCGCCGCTCCCGCCAACTTGCCGTTCTGCTAGCCCAGCATGGGGCGTAGAAAGATTGAAATCAAAGCCATCAAGGATGACCGCAACCGCTCCGTGTACGTGGGCCTATAGCCTCTTTCCAGGCCTGTCCCACTCTGCCTAACCCTCTTTCTTCTCATCCCAGCACTTTCCTGAAGCGAAAGGGTGGGCTATTCAAGAAGGCGCATGAGCTGTCCGTCCTATGCTCCGTCGACGTTGCCGTCTTCATCTTCGGCAACAATAAGAAGCTCTACGAGTACTCGTCATCGGACATGCACGACCTTATTCATAGATATCAACTCGTTCGTCCCTGTCTATTTTTGCATTTGGCCCACTTGGCCGTTTCTTGCGGCCTACTGGCTGACCTACGACATAGCACGGCGCCGTCAACGAGCACAAGGGACCCTCTGACTTCAATGGCGGCAACGATGATGATGACGATGCGGAAGGGACCCCCCCCCGTGGCCCTGATGGCCTCGAGTTACGCATGATGCCCCCCCACCTCGGCCAACAGCCTACCTTTTCCAAGATCCTCCGCCAGCACACACCTTCGGCTTCCCCCCCCGTTTCCAACGTCATCCCCTTCCACGGCTACCACCCAGGCCACCACATCGCACAAGGCACGACACCGCAGCCGTCAATGACATCACGGCCCAGCTCCAGAAACGACAGTCGCCGCTTAGGCCCCAGCATGGCGCCCCCAGGGGGCGGCCCTCACGCCTCACATTCTGGTATCACCTACATGCCCACGCCACCCATCTACAATGCTTCAGGAAGCCAGCCTGCTTTGATATCCCAGCATGGGAACCACTACACCTATCCCCACCCGCAACCGCCGTATGTTGAAGATCGACGTCCCTCAGCGCCTCCGTGCTATGCACCACATCCTCCTCCGCCTCCACCGCCGCCGCCTCATCAGCAACCTCAACATCACCAGCAGCACCAACAACCGCCTCCGGCACCCATCCGCGCGGAATCGCCACCGCCTCGAATACATGCCCAAAACATTCCCCCTCAACCTCCTCATGTCTCTCCACCTACCCCCCTGCCGGGCCCTGACCGCCAAACACAAGATCCGCCACCCTCACAGGCCGTGGAATTGAAGACGGAACTCTTGCAGCGAGCACAGCTGCTCCTTCTGAATACAGACACGGCCATCAAAAAGCTGCCTCAACGCAAGTCACACAGAATTTTCACTCCAATAGAGGAGAACCGATCAATTCTTTCCCAGCACCTGGCAAGCTTCGCCGCCGAACCGCAGGCCACAAGGACCGACGTGAGCCAGCCAGTCGCCGAGTCTTCGTCTGCTCGCTCTCAGTCGGTCGAAGCGCCCTCGTTGCGCGATGCAGTCCAGCAGTCGCCCGCCCTCAAGCGATCGAGCACACAGGGCAGCCTTGACAATAACCGAAATGCCTCTACCTCTTCGGGCCCAGACTCCAGCTTCACGCCACTATCCCGATCCAGCAGTCTCCAGGTCAGCGGCGCCCCGGCCGCCTCCGCACGCCCAAGAGGGCCCCGGCTCACCGTGCAGATTCCGGACGGCGCGTCTGAAGCCGGAAGTGCTACCGGGGAGTTCAACTCACCTCAGAACCCGGCTGGAACGCCGATGCACGCTCCTCGGCGGCACAATTCACTCTCCTCCGTTGTCCTTCCGCCCCCGTCCCTATCAGCCTCGGCCATTTTATCAGCCGGTGCCACGGGGCCTCCTAACCCTTTTGCTCGACTCCCGCCCCAGCCCAACGTCAACGGCGAGACACCCGTTTCGGCACTTCCATCTCGTTTCCTTAGCAACGAGCTACTTCCTAGCCCGGGCAGCTTCTATTCGGATTGGAACTATCGCGGCAGCGACAGTAACATGCTACCGAGCCCGCTCAACTATGCCACGCCCGTCGTTGGCTCTGGGCCCAGCTTCTTGCGCGACGAGAACCATGGCGGTCCTGTTAACAGCAGCGGCAATAGAAATGGACATGTCGGAGTAGGTTCCAGCAGTCTCGGAGCCCAGAATCCACCGACGCGCCTGACGAAACGCAAGTCTCCTGACTTTGGGACCAACAACCACAGCGAAACTCACCTGGCACCAAATGAGCCCAAGAGAATCAAAGTCGAGTATGCATGAAACCGTTGCACAGTCTAGCGGATGCTTCGTCGTGTGACTCTTGTCTATCTCATTGTCCTCGCTATACATTGTGGCCGATGTATTCACGAGCCACTCTCGCCCTCGATAGATACTCAATCTCTCATACCGCTCACCTCTCTTACTATCATGCTCTCTTGTCCTTTGTTCTTTCACTTGTCCGTTTTTCACACGGTCAAGCTTGGAGTTTCGGGTTTCTTCCCCAATGTGACTTGATATTTTCGGGCTGAATTTGATCACATAGGATTTTTCCTTCTTCGATGGCTTCCTTTTCTGCATGAGATCATGTAGGATAATGCGCTTCTGTACCTGGATCTGAAATTTTTGTTCAGCTGGCGACTCTTGTCTGACGCTTCAATCTTTTACTCTTATTATCTGGGAGCAAGCGATCTTGCTTCGAGTGACAGAGCGGAAAGCATTCCGGAGTCGGGTCGAGCTCATGTTGCGACTTTTTAGAGGCGTTTTGTGGTTTTGGACGACTCTTATCGATTCATATTGCGCCACCTGTTGCACTGCAGTTTGGAGCGCACCCGATGTGTATCGAATGATCTCGGGGGTTAAGTCGATGGCGGACCGTCATGTGAAGGCCAGTTAATGCTGAGATACCACAATACATGTCCCGGAGCGTTAGCGCAGGGCGTGTAATTGTGGAGACCAGTGGTTATCATGCCTACGTTGTAGGAGTCATGAACCGATGCACATGTTCTCTTGCTTGCCATTAATGCCTGCTTCAGGAGGAAAGAGAGGGTAGAAAGGCCGTACCTTTTCCTACAACCAGTCGCATACACTGGTCGTAAATACTATCAGGCTTGAAAGGAGTACGCTAGTACGGGCCGAGGACGCCTTTAAGAATCCACTACAAAGTCGGGAGATGGCCGTAAGTTAAGAAAGAAGAAAACACGTGAAGGAAAAGAGCTCGAGCTCCACGTCCGACCACTACGAGTGAAGTGAGGACTTACCACTTCGCTATTTGCGGCGCTGGCAGCCACACGCTCAGCCTCGACTCTGTCCGGCATGATGCAGCGAATTCCGTGTTCGCCGTATTTCCATCACAGCTCGCGTCCGGCGAGGGAGTTTAGGCGATGGCCACGAGGCCAGGGGCTAAGCGGGACGACATGGTGGTGTACAAAGTGGGTGAGATTTAGGTCGGTACGAGCGCGGCCTTGAGGACCGTCATAAGCGGCAGAACCGAGTGTTTGATATTGGTCCGCGTCTTCCCAGGGCTTGCACAGCATGGCCTCAATGGCAGAGTTGAGGGGAGCGAGGACAGTGCTGGTGGGGGAAGAAGAGGAGGTGGAGGGCACAGAGGTGAGGCGTTGATTGGTGGCTTCGGATGCGTGCTGCCGTAGGAGAGAGGCAAAGCTGGAAGAGGGCACGAAACGTGCCGAGAAGGTCCGGCAGCGGAGCGGAAGAGGCGGTGGGACCGGCGACATCGGGGCCGGAGCCGGAAGCGGGGGAGTCGCCGGACATGAATTTCGACTTGGTACGGCGAGGTGTTGAAGAGGCTAGGATGAGCGATTGGGGTGCTGAAAGGGAGGATTTCCGAGAGACTGAATCTCGCACGCTGTCCACGTCTTTCGGGTTACGAGTGATGAGTGGCGGCGTCAATGCGAACCAAGCTAGGCAGCCAACACTCCCCCTCACCCCCGAATCGATGGCAAAGGAGACATGTGAACAATGGTCATCTGATCTTATGGCTAGCCAATCACATCACTGCCCATGATTTCACGTGTCAGAGAGGTGCAGAAAGGGAGAGCATGAAAATAATACATTGAAAGTGTCAAAGAGGCACCCCGGAGCCAAGGATTCCGTATGCAATGGTGACACCGGTTACCGGTACCGCGCTTCGAAAGTCCATCCATCCTGCGTCTTTTTCCTTTCACTTTCCGTGCGGGAGCAGCGAAGGATGAAGGAAGAGGGGCGAGACATGAGATTCCTGAGCTCGGACCGGCCGTCGGTGGCGCCAAGAAACTCTGGGGTAGGGCCATAGGCCCAGACGTGCTAGACCGCATTCGGCACCGGGTCATCCCGCCCCGCGCTGGGATACTTCATGTGGCTCTGAGTGACCCAACTTGACCTCGGCTGAGCCTCACAGTGGGTCGCGTCCGGCGCCGATTCCCCGAAAGGTCGTCCGCTACATCCTCGGCGCCGGGACCTTCGACTAACTTCGAACGCTACCCCCTTCTAATCCTTCTTGTGTTCGCCTCCTTGGCTGGCTTTCTCTCTCTCTCGCCTCGCGTCAATCTCTCCCTTCTTCAACTCTCTTACCCCTCTGCCAATCTTCCTTTCGCCAAGGTCACCCAACGCTCTCATCAGTCTCCCTTCGCCTGACTTCCCAATCAGCACCCCCTCCCCCCTCCTTCCTCCTCTCTTTCGTGATCACGCCTCGCCTTCGCCCTTGAATTGCCGCGTGGCGCTCCTCGTTCAACTTATTTTTTCGACTTCAACGCGCCTGCCATCATGGCCCCCAGAGTTATTGTCGTGGGCGGCGGCCGTACGTGGCCGCGCTCCTTCCTGCCGGAAGATAATATGTTCAGCTGCTGACGTGGCACCAGTGTCCGGCTTGAGCGCAGCCCATACCATCTACCTGGCCGGCGGAAATGTTGTCGTGCTCGATAAGCAAGGTATGTCCAGCGACCTGGCCGTTTCTCGGCCCCTCTCGTCCCCATAATACTGACCGGGCGTGCGTTTCGAAACCAGGCTTCTTCGGCGGCAACTCCACGAAAGCCACGTCTGGAATTAATGGTGCCTTGACGCGCACGCAGGTCGACCACCAGATAGCCGACAGCGTCAAGCAATTCTATGATGATACACTCAAGTCGGCTCGCGACAATGCTCGCCCCGACCTCATCAAGGTGCTTACCTACAAATCGGCCGCCGCTGTCGAATGGCTACAGGACGTCTTCAACCTCGACCTGACGCTCGTATCTCGGTTAGGGTAAGTGTTCCTTGTCGCCTCGTCACTCGCCGTCTCCGGACTCACAAGGCTCTCTTCGCTTCAGCGGCCACTCTCAGCCTCGTACGCACCGCGGCCATGATGCCAAGTTCCCTGGCATGGCCATCACCTATGCACTAATGCAGCGACTTGAGGAGCTGGCCGAGACGGAACCGCACCGCGTCGAAATCATCAAAAAGGCCCGCGTCAACAGCCTCAATAAGCAAGGAAACACCATCACTGGCATCACCTACGAGCACAATGGCCAATCCGCCTCGCTAGAAGGCCCTGTGGTGCTCGCCACTGGTGGCTACGCTGCCGATTTTGGGGAAACGTCGCTTCTCAAGAAGCACCGACCCGATACCTTCGGCCTGGCCACCACCAATGGCACGCATGCAACGGGCGATGGGCAGAAGATGGTCATGGCCATCGGCGGCAACGGTATCAACATGGACAAGGTCCAGGTCCACCCCACCGGCCTCGTCGACCCCAAAGACCCCGGCTCCAAGTGGAAGTTTCTGGCGGCCGAAGCCCTCCGCGGCGAAGGTGGCCTGCTGCTCAACGCCGATGGCGACCGGTTCTGCGACGAGCTCGGCCACCGCGACTACGTTTCGGGCATGATGTGGAAGGAAAAGGACAAGGGAAAGTTTCCCATTCGGCTCGTTCTCAACTCCAAGGCTTCCAAAGTGCTCGATTTCCACACTCGTCACTACTCGGGCCGCGGCCTGATGCGTAAGATGACGGGCAAGGAACTCGCCAAAGAAATTGGCTGCACGCCCGACCATTTGCAGGGCACCTTCAAGACGTACAACGCCATTGCCGACGGCAAGCAAAAGGATCCCTGGGGCAAGCGCTTCTTCCACAACTTGCCGATGAACGTCGACGACGACTTCCACGTTGCCCTTATGGAACCTGTCTTACACTTCACCATGGGCGGCGTCGAAATCAACGACAAGTCCCAGGTGCTCAGTCAGGACAAACAGCCGTTTGAGGGCCTCTTTGCCTGCGGCGAGCTGGCGGGCGGCGTTCACGGAGCCAACCGGTTGGGCGGCTCGTCGCTATTGGGCTGTGTCGTCTACGGCCGCGTTGCCGGTGATATGGCCAGCAGCTACCTCTTCCAACAGGCGCTGCAAGGCGCGGTTGCGGGCGGCCCCTCGACCGCTGCACAACGCATCGGCCAGATCTCGCTTCATCTGGACCCGTCGGCTCCCGGGCGGCTGACGGTCGAGTGGGCCAGCCAGGCCGGGTCGGCCGGCGGCAGCGGGCAGCAGCAACAACAGACGGCGACGCCTGGCTCCCCGGCACCGTCTACCGGGGCGCTTGTTGAGGTCAGAACCAAGGCGTCTAAGCCCAAGGACCCGAAGCAGTTTGCCGTCCCAGACACGGAGTATAGTATGGACGAGGTGGCCAAGCACAAAAAGAAGGATGACCTGTGGGTGGTGGTCAAGGGTGTCGTGATGGACCTCAGCAACTGGCTGGACGAGCACCCAGGTGGGCCTCAAGCCATTATGAACTTTATGGGCCGCGACGCCACTGAAGAGTTTGAGATGCTGCACGACGACGAGGTCATACCCAAATACGCGCCCGAGCAGGTCATTGGCCGCGTCAAGGGCCAGACACCGAGCCTAGAGCTATGAGGGCGGTCGGCGGCAGGTGACGAGCTCAAGAGTTTGGTGCGAAGGGGGGGTTTGCATGCGGCGGACGTCGTGAGACAAAGGAAGGTTGATGGATTAGACGGGATGTGGAGAGTGAGGAGGTAAAGGGGCGTTGAAAGGCGGAGGAGGAGATTGGAGGCCAAGGGCGACGAGGACCAGTACCTGGACTGTGGATCCTGTCAACAGCATGGACATTTCCCTTCAAGTTGCCCCCTAAATTGCCCTCTCTCCCCTCTTCCCTACCCCTTCATTCCCTCAGTCCTACGGAAGACGGCGCCGTCGGCGTTTCTGTCACATTGTATGCTGATTTATTATTTGCGGTGATTATTAAGCCTGCGATCTAACATGCCCGGGTATATATGTCAAATAAAGGAGAGCAAGATGCGGACGATGACACTGATGATCGCATACGATGAACTGCCTTTGGGCGTGTACGCTTGAGAGTGATGTGGCGATGGGTTGGCGAAACACGTGAGACGACGGAGGTAGGGTGAAGAGGAAAGAAGGGAAAGCGATGAATGAGGCGAGGGCAAATAAGGAGAGGGGGGAAAGACAGCTGCGAACATCAAAAACTCTATTCTTCATCGTGCCCCGCGTTCTACGAACGCCCATTTCGCTAGCCATCGGGTTAATATGAGACGAGACAAGCGAGTGCTGTGGGTTGGTGCGTGTGTAGGAGGGCGTGGCGAGGGAGCGAGGCCAGGCGCGGTAGCCGCGCAAGCTGTCTGTTTCACTTGGCTTAATGGCGATTGCGAGGGGGAGAAGGGGTGTGTGTGGGAGGGGAGGGGGGATAACGAAAAAAGTGACGGCGAGGAGACCAAGATGCGGCCGTAGCGATGTCGTCCTTGTTTCGCTGTACACGTCGTTTCTTGGCTCGGCTTTCTAGGCCCATTGCGACCCAGAAGGAGCCCGAGTATTGTCGTTTGACAGAATCGAGCACAGAGAGCAGGGTCGGCAAAAGCTACCAAGCCAAGGCAGAATAACCATCTTCATCCTCTCAATGTCATGGTTCCTGGCCTCAGACGGTCCATCCACCTGTTCCCGCAAGCTTAGGAGGTGGCGCCTACGATCAGCATTGGAAGCGTGGCATGACCCAAGGAGTCCCAGAACCGGGTGCTCAAGGCCCTAGATGCATGAGTTGGCGAACGGACGGGCTGAGTTAGGGTTGGATCTCTGACCTAGTGGCTGACCATATATGTAAATGTTGGTAATTAACTTATCAATCAGAGGCGCTGTGGGCCGGATCGGACCGGACCGGGCTACAACAAAGCCGCTGGATGGTAAGGGTTATCTTGCGCAACGGAGCTGAAACCTGGGCCAAGGCCGCTCAGCTGTGTTTCCGACGCAAGCGCGCGTCTGAGACACGGGGCATTCCCCATTCTTCGGCAACGTGGCCTCGGGGGCGGAAGACCGACCCGCGCGGACAGGGAAGAGGGGCGGATGAGGCCCAGCGATCAACAGGTCGGAGACGGGATGAGGGACGAAGAAAACTTGGCTGATGCGCCGGCGGACAGAGATAGGGGAAGCCTATGCATTCCGCACATCCCATCCCGGGCTTCGTCATGTCTGTCTCGGCTTGGTACCAAGGCGGCGCGCGGCGGAGACGAGACAAGAGTGGGGGAGAAAGCGTGCGGGCGAGGATCGTTGGTGGCGAAGGAGGAGGCTATTCGCTAATAGGAAGCGGCCGCAAGTTTTATTAGCTGTTGCTACTGATAGCGCGAAGCGTAGCGAGGGAGTAAGACGAGAGGACGTGGAATGTAGAGAGGGGATGTGAAGAGGGATGGGGGGAGGGAGAGGTGGCATAGCGAAGAGAGAAGGAAGATGAAGAGACAAGATAGGACACAGAGGGAGAAAGGGCGGAAAATAAGGACCAAGTTAAGTAAACACCTAACAGAACTGACGTGTTCGGGTACCCTGGAGAAGAGGGAAGACCGCACATGGGGGGTGCCAGTGCCCAATCAACGCCTGAGAGGCAAGCCCGCATCGCGCCTGCCTCCTAGTGGCCTGCCTTGCGTACCCCTGGCCCCCTGGTCCCAACCCGATCAAGACTCCGACCTGACACCTTGCCGGCTGTCTGCCTGAACACCTCGACCATCTCGACCAGGCTTGCCTTGGGCGCCGTCACTGTGGCGGTGGATTGAAAAAAGCCATGGCCATAGCCATGGGCTGGCACAAGCCCGACAATGTCGCCGGCTCCTCGGCCCCGGCTATCATGGTCGGACTCTTTGTTGCCTCGGGCGGCCTGCTCTTTGGTTACGACACAGGGTGAGTCGGTTGACGGTGCGATGGAGACGGTTCGCTAACTGCTTGCGCTTCCTCCGCAGCGCCATCAACGGCATCCTGGCCATGCCCGAGTTCAGGTCCCAGTTTGCAACCTCGTGTCGAGACCAGGGCGAGCCCGCCATATGTCCCGATCAGCTGGCCATCATCGTCGCCATCCTCAGCGCCGGCACTGTTGTCGGCGCCCTCCTCGCCGCCCCTTCCGGCGACTCGCTCGGCCGTCGCGTCACCCTGATGCTTGCCGTCGGCATCTTTTGCATCGGCGCCATCTGCCAGGTCTGCGCCCAGGCCATTCCCTTGCTTCTTATTGGAAGGTCAGTCAGTCCGTTCCGCCCTCGTCTCTCAGCTCCCCTCTGACCACCCGCGCAGAGCCTTGGCCGGCGTCGGCGTCGGCGCCATTTCAGTCCTCGTTCCCCTTTTCCAGTCTGAGATGGCCCTCAAATGGATTCGTGGCAGCCTCGTCTGCGCATACCAGCTCTCAATCACCCTTGGCCTCCTCACCGTCTCCGTCCTCAATATCATCACCTCCCGTCTGACCAACTCGTCGGCCTACCGCATCCCTCTTGGCCTCCAGCTCGTGCCCGCCCTCATCCTTACTGCCGGTCTCCTCATCCTACCCGAGACGCCGCGCTTTCTCGTCAAAAAAAGGCCGAAAAGAGGCTGTCGGCCTGTCGCTCAGCCGCCTGCGTCGCCTCGACATCACCCACCCCGCCCTCGTCGAGGAGCTGCAGGAGATTGTGGCCAACTATCAGTACGAGCTGACGCTGAGCCCGGCCACCTACCGCGACGTCTTTGTCGGCACGCCGCACCTCGGCCGACGCACCTTTACCAGCTGCGGCCTGTAGATCTTGCAGCAGCTGACGGGCATCAACTTCATCATGTACTTCAGCACCATCTTCTTCAGCGGCGTCGGCGTCAAGAGCCCATACACCAAGTCCATGATCATCAACATCATCAACGTCGTCTCCACCGTTCCCGGCCTGCTCATCATTGAGTCGTAGGGGCGACGCCGGCTGCTCATGGCCGGCGCCCTCGGCATGGCCGCCTGTTAGCTGCTAATGGCCTCCTTCACCACCGCCGCCGGCCGTGACCTAGCCGATGTATCGCAGACTATTGTCATCGTCTTCTGCTCCCTTAACATCTTCTTCGCCGCTTCGTGGGGACCTGTTGTATGGGTGGTGACTTCGGAGATCTATCCGCTCAAGGTGCGTGCCAAGGCCATGTCGCTCTCGACGGCCTCCAACTGGATCCTCAACTTCGCCATCGCCTACAGTACGCCCTTCATGGTCGGACACGATCCGGGAAACGCTGGCTTTGGATCTAAGATTTTCTTCATCTGGGGCGCCTTCTGTATCGTGGCCGTCTTCTTCGTCTGGTGCATGGTTTATGAGACGAGCAAGATCAGCTTGGAACAAATCGACGAGATGTACGAGCGTGTGAAACATGCGTGGAACAGCAAGAGTTTTGAACCCAGTTGGAGCTTCCAACGAATTCTCGATGAAGGCTGGGCCCCCAGTGGCATCCCGCCGCCACGGCCCTCGGAGCACGAGCTACAGGCGGTGACAACGAACTCGAGTGCCGACACCACACTCAGCCTCTCCAACTCATACTCCTTTACCCTTCATGAAGGCGGCGGCGGCACAAGAGACGGGCGTGCGTCGGCTCGCGAAAACAAGTCTGCGACGCCGGTCATGGCAAATGTCGATTTTAGCTACTAACCAGGCTTGCCCTCCTTCGCCTCTTCCACATTTCCTCCTTGATTTTTTCTCTATTTTTATTTGCTTGTTTAAGTGCCAAATCTAGTCCTGACAGTCGCCAAAATCAACCGGTTACTGGCGTTGGATCGAGGGTGGGAAGCGCACGATTTTCGACGCTGGGAGCTATGGCAGCATCTTTATGGAGGAGGGAAATATTGTCTTTTTTTCGATTTTTTCCCCATCTGCCACTCGGGTGTCGTTTTCTTTCGGCCTTGGCATGCATGATGCGGGAGATGGGGCGATGAGGTCTTGGGATTATATGGCGGTTATTGAAGGAAAAAGGCGCCGAGGCTGGGGACTTGGACATGGGCTGGGAAAATTTTTATGTGCTACATCGGCGCTTCCACTGGACGCCGATTTTCTCTTGACGCCTGTCTCTAGTCTGTCCGTTTGTCGGCGTTGCTCGGCAAGACAGCGAGACGGGAGGGCGGTGAAGTTGCCAGGACCGGTGATTAGGGGATTCAGGTGGAAGCGAGGTTGAGGTCTGTACATCCATCATTGCCATGTGTAACAATCATATATAACCAAATTGATATGCGTCGGACTTGTGCGCGGCCAGAACTGTCTCGGACAAGTTACAAAACCCAAAGGGCGCAAGTTGGCTAAAAATTCACGACGCTTGCCACGTAATTCGTAAGAGTCAATATTTCCGACACGTCACGCCTCAATATTCCAGTCATGTACGCACTTGATTATGTTGGAAACCGGCGCTTCAAGTCCAGTAGTAAGCCCGGCGTCGATGAAAAGGGAAGAGAAGGGGGACGACAACAAGGCATCAGTATGCGTCAGAGGAGCCCCCATGGTCTCACACCTGGCCGCTGCCAGTTTCGTTTCGCCCGGACGCCTTGCCCCTCAAATCCTGCCACGGCGCTCCGAAGCATCGACTTGATGCCAAGAGACTTTCTTCCTCGTCTGCCTCGGCGTCTTCGTCCATCTCGGCCATGTTGATTCTCGGGGCACGGAACAAAGAGGTGCCGAAGACGAGGAGAAAGACGGCGAGAAAGACGAACTGAGCCCAAAAATCGAAGACGCCGAAGAAGGGCCAGGTGATGTTGATGCGATTGAAAAAGGTGGACATGACGGAGGACGTGCAGACATCGGCTGCATGCTTGTGCGGAAGCAGTTCGGAACATGGCCTGATCAAGTCGGAGTGTCCCTCGCATGCCGGTCTCGCGGCCGGAGACTCGGCGTCCTTGGTGCAGAAGGTCTGCGTGCCGTAGATGAAATATTGCGGGACGATGAGCATGGCAATGGCATAGTTGATGGCCAGAATGGCCAGAGCCATCATGACCGTCGCAGTCAGCAGTGCCTGAGGGGCGGTATGGCCCCTCCGGATCTGGAAGACGCGGATCCAGAGGAAGCGAACGCCGACGGTGGCGATGCCGGAGATTGAGCTGCTGAAGAGGAAGAGTACCAGGAGGACCATGAGAATGTGATCGACGGGAAAGGCCTTGGCGGCCTTGACGAAGATCCAGTTAAGGGGCTGGAAGACGTGGACGTGGCCGAGGATGTAGCCGCATCGCTGCTTGCAGGTCGAGTTTGCGGCCTTGTCAATGCCGGTGACGAATATGGAGACCCAGATCAAGAGGGCCAGCAGCAGGAGCAGGATTCCGCCGAGCATCTTAACGGGGCGGAACAGGGCACAGATCTTGAGCCAGGCCCGGTACACGTGGCTCCGACCTTGGCCCTGAGCGTCGGCGGCGAGGCGCGCGCGGCGTACCAGCGTCTGCTCCTCTCTGACGAGGGCTTCGAGCTCCCGCCGATCCTTGCGCGACATGCCCTGCTCGCGGCCAGCATTGCGCATCTCGAGCTGGCGCTGGCGCTCCTGGTTCTGTTCGAGCTGCGAGGCGGTGGTGGCGGAGAGCTGGGGCGCAGAGATGGCGGGCGCCGACCTGATGAGGGAGATGGGCATGAGGGCGAGCCCGGCGCCCGTGTAGACGACGTAAAGGAGGGTGCCGAGAGTGATGAGCAAACCAAGGGCGAATGTCAGCGCCTTTTCGCCGTGGTTCTGGCTGACTAGGCGCTTGAAGTAGTCGAGGTCCCAATGGGCCCGGGAGTCGTCGCCGGCAGCGGGCACGAAGAAGCCGAGAAGGAAGAACACGACGACGAGGGCCACGAAGAGGAGGGTGTATTTGGCCGCGGCCCAGAAGCGACTCTTCCAGGTGCGACCTTGCTCCTCGACTTCGATTTCGTCATATTCTTCGTACCAAAAGTAGGCAAAGGGAATGACGATGAGGCACAGCAAAGCGTCGACGCTATAAAGCGTGTAATAGACGACGTTGAGGGCACTCAAGATATCACGAACGCGGTCGGGCGTGGCCCAGCTCTTCTTGACGCCGAGAGCGGTGTCGACGGTAGCGGAGACGAGGGCAATGTCAACGGGCAGCAGCAGGACGGTGGCGAGCAGAGCCGTGAGAGAGACGGTGGCGACGAGGCTGACGACGGCGGAACGATCGCGCGGCGTCTGCCAGGTGAACGTGATGATGGCGGCCAGCAGGCAGAAGGCGACGGTGACGGTGTAAGCGACCCAGATGAGGCTGATGTGGACGAAACCGGCGTCGGCCATGGTGATAGAGGCAAGCGAGGCTGGCGGCGGTGGCGACACTGGCCGATGGGCGATGAGACTGGTGATGGCCAAGAACAAGGGTGGCGATGACAGGGTATTCGGAAGCCGAGGGCCTCTCGAGCGATTGTCCGGGGAGACAGATGCGGGGAAGATCTTCTCGAGGGACGCAGAGAGGGAGGAAGGGCGACGCACGGAGGGATGAAGGGGGCTAGATGATGTCGAGAGAACGAATGAAGGGAGGGGGGATTAGACAAGGAGGGCGAGCAAAAGAGAGCACGCGGGCTTGTATCTGTGTCGCAGGAAAGCAAGGTGGCCCTGCCAGCTGCGCCCGGCGGCGTGACGCAATCCCGCTGGGTCGGTAGGTAGTTGGGCCGGAAGGATGATGCCGATGATGGGTGCGGCTTAGATTCTGCACACCATAACACAACCAGGCAGGAGGGCTACCACCGCAATTGTCCTTGAAGCAAGTACCATTTGGATCAAGTAGGGTGCGTAGTTTCTGCCGTAGGAGCCACCGTCTCATTTGTTTTAGTAAATAAAAAGTGAAAAATTTGCCAAGAATCTGTCACTATTGCACTTCCGCGGCCCCGAAAGAAGACTTTTGGGAGGCGCACCAGACGCTCCAACGCCATTGGTGATCCGCGTTAACTCACGGCTGGTACGCTAAAAAAAACCAGGCAGTGTGCCGCCAGGGAACTGGCGCATGACGACAGGACTGATGGTGCGGCAACAGCCTGCAGTTAACAGTCCAGCTACTTGGTGCGAATAGCCTCCGCAACTAGAATCCTGTCATTCGTGCGTCCCGAGGCCCGGCAAAAAGAGGAAGGAAGCGGACTGGAGAAATGGACCGACTCATCCATCATCGCCTTTATGATCGTTCCGTGCGCGCGGCCGTGTCACTGTAAAATGGCAAACAAACTCGTAGAAACGAAGGGCTCTCGGCTGTGGGTTATTCCGGTGAGGCCCATTTTTGTCCTGGAAAAAGCATCGGCTGTCTTCCCGCCACAAGGGGGCAAACGACGGACGACGGCGAACACTGGTGGCTCCCGCCTCGAACCCGCCAGTCCTCCGCCCTCGCACGGTGGCGCAATAATGGTCCTGCCGTCATGCAGGCCTACGTCGAGCTCGTGGCTCCTACTGCCGTCTCCCATGCCCTGAGCCTCCCTCTCACCTCGGCCACGGCCACGAACCTGGTCGTCGCCAAGGGCTCTCTGCTGCAGATCTTCACCACAAAGTCCATCGCCGCCGACCTCGACCCCCACGCCCAGCGTTTTGACTCCTCCAAGATCGAAGCCTTTTTCGACCCTCGCACTTACGACGATAATGGCCTCGAGTCGTCGTTCTTGGGCGGCGACACCGTGCTGGTGCGCGCCGACCCCGTCGCCAACACCAAGCTCGTCCTCGTCACCGAGCTGCCGCTCGCCGGCACCGTCATCGGAATGGCCCGCGTCAAGCTCAACAGGACGGCCTCTGGCGGCGAGGCGCTGCTACTTGCCTTCAAGGCAGCCAAGATGAGCCTCAACGAGTGGGATCCCCAAAAGGGATCGCTCGAGACCACGTCAATTCACTATTACGAAAAAGACGACCTGACGGGCGCCCCTTGGGAATTGCCCTTTGACGATTACGTCAATTACGTCACGGCCGACCCGGGCAGCAGATGCGTTGCCTTGAACTTTGGCAGTCGAAACTTAGCCATCCTTCCCTTTGCCCAGCCCCAAGGAGACCTCGAGATGGATGACTGGGACGAGGATCTTGACGGCCCCTACCCGAAAAGAGAGTCTAAAAAACACAGTAACCAAGATGGTGACAAATATCTGGTCACCTACACGCCGTCTTTTGTCCTGCGCCTCCCGCTCATCGACTCTTCACTCCTCCATCCCCTCCACATGGCCTTCTTGTACGAATACCGTGAACCGACATTTGGCATCTTGTCCTCGACTCAGGCTCCTTCCCTGGCTCTTGGCCTCAAAGACCACCTCTCCTACAAGGTCTTTACTCTGGATCTCAAACAGCGGGCATCAACCGCCATCTTGGCAGTTACGGGCTTACCCCAAGACCTCCACAAGGTCCTTGCGCTACCTGCGCCCATTGGCGGCGCTCTACTGGTCGGCCAGAATGAGCTCATCCACATTGATCAGTCAGGCAAGTCAAACGGGGTCGCCGTCAACGACATGGCCAAACGCATCACCTCTTTCAGCCTTGCCGATCAGTCCAGCCTGGGCTGGCGCCTCGAGGGATGTGCCGTAGAGCAACTGGCCTTGGATAACGGTGAACTCCTTTTAGTTCTCAACGACGGTCGGCTGGCCATCATTTCCTTCAAGATCGATGGGCGCACCGTATCCGGCATCAGCGTCAAGGGCGTAGCCGACGACAAAGGGGGGAGTCTGGTCAAGAGTCAAGTGTCGTGCATTTCCAGGCTTGGAAAATACTCGTTTTTCCTCGGGAGCGAGTCCAACGATGGTCTTGTGCTGGGGTGGTTGAGGAAGCAGAATCAGGAAAAGCGCAGCAAATCTCGGCTTCTCGGCCCGGAGCTTGGATTGGACATGGACGAGCTGGACTTTGAAGAAGGTGAAGAAGAGGAAGGAGAAGAAGATGACGACCTCTACGGAAACGATTCCGAGGTGGCCAAGCTGGCACATCCAAGCAACGGAACGACAAAGGCCGGGGACGTCGTGTTCCGGATTCAGGATAGACTGCTTAGCTTGGCACCCATCCGAGATGTCACCTGCGGCGTGCCCGCTTTTCGTCCGGACGGCGAGGAAGTCGTCTTGGCCAGGGGCGTCACGGCCGAACTTGAACTCGCATGTGCCGTGGGTCGAGGCAAGGCAGGGTCGATTGCCATTTTGAACAGCCGGATCCAACCGAAAACCATTGGCCGCTTCGAATTTCCAGAGGCACGCGGCTTCTGGGCCATGGCCGTCAAGAAGCCCGTGCCCAAGTCTCTCGGGTCTGCCGCTGCGGTGGGATGTGATTACGAAGCGCCGGGCCAGTTCGACAAGTACATGATTGTTTCCAAGGTCGACTTGGACGGGTACGAGACGTCAGACGTGTACGCACTCACGGCGGCGGGCTTTGAGACGCTCAAGGAGACAGAGTTCGAGTCGGCAGCAGGCTTCACGGTCGAAGCTGGCACGATGGGAAGGGGCAATAGAATCATACAGGTTCTCAAGTCCGAAGTGCGTTGTTACGACGGAGGTGCGTCCGCGGAGCATTGTTGCGCGCGCGCGTGCCTGTACAGCTGACACGCGTGTCCTGCAGACCTGGGACTCTCGCAGATACTGCCCATGTTGGACGAAGAAAGCGGCACAGAACCTCGGGTGCTTAGCGCCAGCATAACAGATCAGTATCTGTTGCTCATACGCGATGACGGGAGTGCGCTGATCGCCCAGATGGACAACAACAACGAGCTCGAGGAGGTGGAGAAGGCGGAAGCCCTGCAGTCCACCAAGTGGGTTTCCGGTTGCCTGTACAAGGATAACTCGGGAGCCTTTCAGCCTTGGCCTTGCGGCAAAACAGAGGACCCGAGCGGCAGGATCATGTTGTTTCTGCTCAGCGCCGGCGGAGCCTTGCAGGTAAGGGGCGAAGAGGCATGGACGAGGAGCGCAAGCGACCGGAATGCTTACGAAGCCAGGTATTCGCGCTGCCCGACTTGTCCAAGCCGGTTTTCGTGGCTGAGGGCCTCGCGTCCGTGCCGCCCCTTTTGTCGGCCGAACAGGCGGTCAGGAGAGGGGCGGGTCGGGAAAGCATCGCGGAGATAGTGGTGGCAGACCTCGGCGATGCCGTGTCCCAATCTCCCCACCTCATCGTACGTAGGCTCTGGAATGGCGTTGTCATGGGAGGCAGGCAGACAGACAGGCGCGGCTGACGGCGACACAGGTCCGGCACTCGACCAATGACGTCAGCTTGTACGAGCCCGTCAGATACAAGAGCGAGGAGGCATCGGCATCGAGCCTGACGACGACAATGCTTTTCAAGAAGCTGGCCAACGCCGCGTTGGCACGGAGCCCAGAGGAAGTAGCGCAGGACGAGACGACGGAGGCGCCACGGTTCGTGCTGCTGCGGCGTTGCGCCAACATCAACGGCTACAGTACCGTCTTCCTCGGTGGCCCTTCGCCGAGCTTCATCCTGAAGAGCAGCAAGAGCATGCCGAGGGTTGTGGGTTTGCGGGGATCAGGCGTACGCGGCATGAGCCCTTTCCACACCGAGGGCTGCGATCACGGCTTCATCTACACCGACTCGGAGGGCATCGCGCGGGTGACACAGCTCCCGGAGGCGACCAACTTGACCGAACTGGGCATCTCGGTCAAGAAAGTGGCGCTGGACGAGGACGTGGGGAAGATATCCTACCACCAGCCCACGGGCACGTACGTGGCCGCCTGCACGGTCATGGAGCCGTTTGCGCTGCCGCGCGACGACGACTACCATCGGGAATGGGCCAAGGAGGCAGCGGGTTTGCGGCCGACGACGGGCCGGGGCGTGCTCAAGCTCATCAACCCGGTCACGTGGACGGTCATCCACAGGCTGGAGATGGAGGCGTGCGAGTCGATTGAGAGCATGAAGACGCTGCACTTGGAGGTGTCGGAAGAGAGCAGGGAGAGACGCATGCTCGTGACGGTCGGCACGGCGATATCCAAAGGAGAAGACTTGCCGACGCGGGGCCAAGTGCAGGTCTACGACGTGGTCACCGTCATCCCGGAGCCGGGCAGACCGGAGACGAACCGACGGCTGAAGCTGGTGGCCAAGGAGGAGATTGCGCGGGGCGGCGTGACGGCGCTGTCCGAGATCGGGACGCAGGGCCTGATGCTGGTGGCGCAGGGCCAGAAGTGCATGGTACGCGGGCTCAAGGAAGACGGCTCGTTGCTGCCGGTCGCCTTTCTCGACATGAGCTGCCACGTGGTCAGCGTGCGCGAGCTGCCGGGCACGGGGCTCTGCCTGATGGCCGACGCCTTCAAGGGGCTGTGGCTTGCGGGCTACACGGAAGAGCCGTACACTTTCAAGGTGCTGGGCAAGAGCAGCGGCAAGATGGCGCTGGCGGCGGCCGACTTCTTGCCCGACGGCGAGGACCTGTCGCTGGTGGCCGTGGGCGCGGACGGGGACCTGCACATACTGGAATTCGACCCGGAACGTGAGTGTTGGCCTCTCCCCTTGAGCGCCGTCGCCGTGGTGGTGGTGGTGGTGTCCGTCGCTTTGCTGACGGGCGGCCGCACGACAGACCCCAAGAGCCTACAGGGTTATCTGCTGCTGCACAGCAGCTCGTTTGCCGTGACGCCCAACACGCCGACGACGACGCTGCTGCTGCCGCAGGCACTGGCGTCATGCCGGGGGGCGACAGCTCCCGCGACGCCTCCTCCAACGACGACGCCCCGCCCACACGCGCTGGTACTGGCGTCGTCGTCGGGTCAGTTGGCGGTCCTGACGCCGCTGCCGGAGACGAAATACCGCCGGCTCCTGTCCGTGGTCAACCAGCTGGTGCTGGCGCTGGTGCCGCACGGCGGCCTAAATGCCAAGGCTTACCGGCTACCGGGGCGGCCCGACGCGGCCGTCGGCGTCAAGATGGCTGCCTCGTCGAGCCGCGCCCTCGTCGACGCCGTCGTGCTTGCACGCTGGGCCGAGCTGGGCGCGACCAAGCGAGCCGAGACGGCGGCCAAAGGCGGCTATGACGGCGCCGCCGGCCTGCGGGCCGACCTGGAGGCCCTCCTGGGATGGGGCGGCTTCGGGTATTTCTAAAGACGCAGGGGTCGGCCTATATATGGGGACCCAGAAGGCGCCAGTAAGGGGGGGGAACAGGGAAAGGCGACGAAGGGCGGATGAGGAAGATGCGATGAAGAAGAGAAAGAAGATGACTGGGCCGACGGAGCAACGATTCATGCCAGCTCATCAAGTCATCGTCTTCCCCTCTTGGAGCCTGCCACTAACTTTTTTCCCCTACCCGCCAAGGGTACAACCTAGCTCGGCGGACGACACAGCAAGCAGCAGCAGCAGCCAAAATTGTTGACCACCAAAAAGCAAAACAGGGCCCCAATCGTCGTCAAGGTACAATACGAAGAGGTGCTTGTTGCCTTTTGCATCACACACATGCACATCCCCTGGGCCCTCTTCCGCTGTCCGCCCATCCATGGCATCAGTCCCTGCTTCCCGTCCGGTGCGCTCGTATCGCCCCACACAATAGGAGGCATATGTGCGAGTCGTCCCAGCAGCCGCCGGCCCGTCAACCGCCAACAGACAAGACAACAAGCCGTGTGCGTGCTTGACGCGGCGCCGGGGTGCTGGGCTGCTGGGCTGCTGGCGGCAGTCGATGGCACAGATCTACCGACGCCCACGACATGGTCGTTGGTTAATCCTCCAAATCTTGCGGCGTGTCTCGCCAAGCCCATGGCAACGCATGACACCGGCTCGTTGGGGGGGGGCTCCACTGTCTTTATCCTTGCCCGCACCGCGTCCATGGTCAGTCAGGCTGCGAGGGAAAAATAGGCCGCGGGGCGACGAAGCAGAACCGCACGAGCAGAGCGGGTCTCGACGCCCCATCGGAGCCAGGCGTCGCCGTGCGCATCCGGCGAGACGACGACCTGATGGCGACAAAAACGCGTCGCACGGCACCGACAAATCGGCATGCATGGCCGCCTGTCTCCTCAAAGGAAGCAGTATGATGGGGGTTTGGAAAGCTGGTACAAAGTATACGCAGTGTTGAATCTCTCCACGCTATGCCATCGCAGGCTAACTAGGCAGATCCACTCCTCCCCTCTCCCCGGCTCAAAACGATGGCGCAAGGGGAAAAAAAACATCAAGAGAAGCGATCTAGAGTATATGGCCGGCTGCAATATACTTATGCAAGTGTATATGTATGTTGTGTATGTATGTGTGGGAGTGTGTGGATCATCAAGTCTTCCCGCCTTGCCCAAAGCCCAAAGTCGAGGAAAAATCAAAAACGCCCCTCCTTCTTGGAACCATAGTATCACTTGCAGTGTGACTGTGCGCTAGAGACATGGAGCTGAAGACGCGCCTTGCCCATAACCTAAAAAGGGGAAGCAAAGAGACTCGGAGAGATCAAAAGACAAGCAAGTTTCGAGGGGGAATGTGCCCTTGACTCGAGGGATTGAGGGCGATGAGGGATGTGGCTGCCCTTCAACCGCCGCCACTGCGCCCGGCCCAGTCTTTTTTCTTGCGGCCGCCGAGACGACGCCTAAGGCCGAGACTCGGCCGCTTGCTCGCCGACGGCGGACTCCCGCTGTGGGCAGCGGCTGACGAGGACGGCGAGGCGTCGAAGGCCGAGCTGGCCCGGCGCAATCGGCCGTTGACGCCCGGCAGCATTTCCAAGTCGCCGGCCGCCAGCATACTCCGGTGTTTGTGGCTGGCCATGTGGCGATCTATCGAGTACGAGGGCTCGCCTTTCCCCTTGAGATCGTCGGGCTGGTAAACCTGGGCCGGGGGTCAGGCTCCCGAGGTCTGCAGGCCAATGCATCCACCGCAGGGCCGAGGCACTTACCAGGCCGGGCCAGCGCTTGTAGGCGCCACCGGGCGCGTCGGGCTCGCGCATCAGGTCGGCGCCCTCGGTGTATTCCATCAGGTGGCCGCTCATGTCGCGGGTGCCGGGCGCGACGCTGGCGGTCCCCTGTAGCGGTACGTGGCGCGTCAGCGAGTCCACCAGGTTCTCACGCGGCGTCGCGCGGATGGCTTCCATGTTGGAGTCGTGCACGGCGGCCAGGGGCGAATATCGCGGGTTGACGTTGCTGCTCGCCAGCGCCGCGTCGTACGGCCCACCGTGGTGGTAGAAGCCGCCGATGGTGTTGAGCGCGTCGATGGTGTCCAGGTAAGACGGCACGCCTATGCTGCCTGTGCCTGTGGTCCGCGGCCCTTGCCTGGGCGCGCATTGGTCAAACGGACGCGTCATCTTTTCCCTGGTCGGAATAACAGCCGCAACGGGAATCAATGTCTGGGGGGATGACTGGTCGAGCGAGGGCCGCTTGGACCTTTTCCCGTACTGACGATGCGGAAGACGGGCCCGAGGATGGGAGGCCGAGGTTGGAGCGCGACAGTGTCGAGATGATCAGTCTCAGTCTGACCAAGCCCTTCAAGGCTGGCGAAACAAGTTTGCCGGTCGATATATTGGCGACGAAACAAGGCCTCTGCCGGGGTAGGGCTTAGGCCTTGGCTATATAGGCACGCAGATTAAGTTCTAACATGATTCGGCAGACTGTCCATTATGCGTATGCGTGACGTCGGCCCCGGCAATTGCTTGGTGCCATGCAGCGTAAAGTTATGGCTTATGCGAATGCGGCCTCTCTTCCATGCGTGGCAGGGATGACGCAGCCTTTTACCAACTCAACTAACTACAAGGGAGGCAAAGCAAATCCAGGGTCCCTCCCTTTTTGACTCTAGGGGGGCGCTGGCGCTCGGCATCATCCTTGCCGCTTTTGAGCAGCGTGTGGATCGACCCGGCCCAGGTCAAGGCGCCTTGGTTGCCGATTCGGTCGGCCGAGCGGTAGGATGCGTGACGTATGCTACGTGTCTGGGCGTAGGCATCTTGCGCTACATTCGCAGCAGGAGGGCCGACGGGCAAGGTGACGGCTACGTCTACGGAGAGCTGCCGTGATGTAGTCCTGTCTGGCAGCGAACGAAGCGTCGGCGAGACTTGGGATGAGCAGGAGGCCGAGGCTTTGGCTTTACGAGCTTGCCGACGTCAACATGGCCCTCTCCGTTAGCCGGCTTAGCGTTGCACAAGGGTTAGTGAAACCTTGGGACACCGAGACTTTGTTCCAAAGCTTGATCGGGCGGCCGACATCTGCAACTCACCACTTATTTCGCTGGGCAAATGGGAGGAGACAGTTGCTCGGTACGTGGTGGGCGCCCGACCGGAAAGCTAGACGATTATTCCTACTTGGCTACGTCTCTTCGGGGGAGAGGCGGAAAGCCAAGAGACGACGATGACATGGGCACGTACCTCGGGCTTGCGCGCGTGGCGCAAGTCCGGCAGAAGCGGTGTCAGCTGCCGAGAGTCGCTAGGCCAGAAGCTGGTGAGTTGGCAAGGGAGTGGATGGAAACGATGATTGACTTTTTTTTTCTTTTTGTGGGTGGGGGGGCTGGTTGATATTTTATCGCATCGGGTTCTAAGTCCTGCACAAGAGCATGACACGCGTATGGAGGTAACTAGAAATACAAGACCCCAATCTGCAACGACGCTCACCTAGTGCCTGGCTTCCTTCCGCGATACACGCCAGTCCTCGGGATAGATGGGTAGAGGCGCATTTGCCATGACAAGCATGAACTGAGGGAAAACCGTCTCGGAAAGCCTCAGAAGCCTCTCTTGCTCCCATTTATGTGGGCTGCTTTTTTGTTGTTCATTTGTTAAGCGTCGCGCCAGCCCTCTACACGTGGCCTCGCTAACTGATAGCTGATCACCCTATACCAACTAACTCAACTACCGATTTTTTTGGGGGAACTTTTAAGGTGGCACTAGCCCAGCGGCCTGAGGCACGCCGTCGACCGCATCAAAGGCATCTTTGTCAAGACGCTCGATGCGCGGGTCGAGTCCGGCGAGGACATGGAGCTGCCTGCCTTTTGTCAGCTTTACGCATTCGATGTCATTGGCGACATAACGGTACTCACCCTTTCTACCTCCTTGTCCTCGTCTGCATCTCTCCGTCTCTTGGGCGTCGTGCTGAGCCTGCGCGCCAGATGGAAACCAGCTTTGGCATGATGCAGGGCTGCGGCGGTGGCGACAAGATGGGCCTCTTGAGACTCGTTTCCGCATTTGCCAACTACTCCGTCCACATGGGCTTGTTCCCAGAGTTCCACGTCCCCGTCTTCACCTTGCTTCATCTGACTGATCTTCCGGCCGCCCAAAACCTGGTCCTGGCCATGAAGACGGCCATCCAACGCTTTCGCAACGCCGCCGCCTCCCCCGATGCCGCCCCCGAACACTTCCAGTCTTTCCTGGCCAAGCTGCTCAGTCTCGAGGCCCAGGGCAGAGTTAGCGTGTCCTCCATGATGGACGTCATGAGCGCCAACATCAACGCCGGGTCCGACACCACCGCTGTCGCTATCAGCGCCGCCCTGTACTACCTCTACACCAACCCGACCAAGCTGAAGATGCTGCGCACCGAAATCGACGCCCATGTGCGCAACGGACGTGCCTCGGATCCTGTCAGCTTCGCCCAAACACAGGCCATGCCCTATCTACAGGCCGTTATTAAGGAAGTCCTGCGTATGCACCCAGCCGTAGGCCCCATCCTGCCCCGGGCTGTTCCCGAGGGTGGTGTCCAGTTGGGCGGTCACTTCTTTCCTGCCAAGGTGCGTCACGTCAGCCGTTGGATGACAGCGTTGGTGTCCCGTGGTCCCCTCACTGAGCTCCCATCTCCCCCATGCCCCCTTCTCCCTTCAGACCACCGTCGGCTGCTCGGCCTGGCCGCTCCACTACAATCCAGACGAATTTGACGAGCCTCGCACCTTTTTGCCCGAGCGCTGGCTCTCCGATGAAGATGGCAAGCCACCGGGAGCCAACTTTGCCGTGGGTATCCTCCGATTTGTCTTCTGTATTCTCATGTCTCCCGACTCCCTCCCCACAGAAAAGGTGTAACTGACTGCAGGGCTTGCGGTCGCATAGTTTGGAGCGGGCCCACGCATGTGCTTTGGCAAGAACATTAGCCTGCTAGAGATGTGCAAGCTGTTGCCTCAAATCGTGCGACGCTTTGATTTACAAATCCGCGAGGCTCCGGGACACAGGATGCAGACCCAAGGCGTCTGGTTCATCTGGCCCCGTTACACATGTCAGGTTCAGCAACGCCCAAAGATAGAGTAGTACACGGAGGCCATGGGCCCGTGCTCGGAGCTGCTGAAGGCGTTATGAGAGCCAAGCGAAGTTGACATGGGGCATGCCACAACCGGACTGGGATGACGTCATCGTGTCAGGACGGACGGCGATCGACCGCCCTATGCACGATGCTTGTTGACTTGATAGCCCTCGAAGGCTATTGAACTTGAGGGCAATACGGAATGGCTTCAACCGAGGTGTTTGTATCACAAACAAGGGTTAGTTACCCCTCAACTCCGTATGCGCAGAAAATATATCCTACTAAGCCCTAGCCAATAGTGAGGGGAACACCGGGTTCTTTCGGGCAAAGCCATCCCCCGTGCCTGTATCAACATTGCCGTCTCTCGGGCAATCAATGATGGCACAGCATTCAATCCGCTCGACAATACCTAGCCTCAAACGTAGCCAGCAGATTGAGCACACCCCAACTGAAGCCCAAGTCGACGCCGCCGATGTCGGCACTACTTTTTGAGCCACTTTCCGGTCAGCCTGGTGAGTAAGATATGCCGAGAAAAAGCCCGTTTATGGCTCCGGCCAATGGCCTCAGTTGATGCAACCCTATACAGCTCCAAGCGTGATTTACGGTCATGGATGAATTTTGTGGCTGCCCCAGTGATCGGATGCGTGGATTTGTGTCTGGTTTGATTGAGAATGCGAGGAACGAGTGTATGCCTACGGGTACTACGAAGTAGTTATTCTCACATAGTCACGCAAATATTTATCCGTACATATGCCTCGCTTTCCCCCGCGCTAGCCACCGGGCTGCGCCACACAATTTGTATGAGCGCGCCTGACGCCTACTGGAGCCGCCCAAACATGAGGCAAATTTCCAAACCAAGTTGAGGAGAGCATAGCGAGAATTGTCGGTCACATGAAGCAGCTACCTTTTACTCCACAAAGATCTGCTGCTACGAACCAGAGATCCTGACGTTGTCCGAAACCTTCGGGGCCAGCCTCGCGCCCCTGGGAACAGCAAGCTGCCCGTGCCTTCATATTTGGCGGCAACATCTCATGCGATGGCATTACAGGCAACCTCATGGGCAGCGGCGCCGCGCCCGCTTGGGCGTTCTATTCAAGACAGCAGCCGAAGACTCAATACGAGACCCAAACACGAGACGAGGCCAAATGCGACTCCGGCCGGCCGCCAACGAAGCAATCAAGACCCATCATAACTACTAGGAGAGAAATATCGTCGCAGGGACGCGGGAGGAGGCAGAGAGGCAGGGCTTCTGCCTCCCTCGATGAATGCTGGACTTGATCTGAGAGATGTATCTTTTACACGTAAATATCGTTCACCCAACCACCAGTTGGTGAGAGGGCAGAGTAATGAAGGACGAGGTTCCGACTTGCACCGTTTCCAAAGTTACCAATGTAGCTATAAATAACTTACTTCGTAAGTACTAATTACCCTTGATTCATACTTTGCAAGTCGAGGAAATGATGACTAAATACTGCCAATCAGAATCTGCAGGGTAATGAGCAAGGTTGTCAGCTTCATCGACGGGCCACCAAGGGTGGGGCCCGCCGATGGGCGGTAATCGTTTGGGACACGCAAGTGAGGTTAGAAGAACTTGGAGGAAATTCTTGACTTGCCTATCTATGTCGCACGTGACGCACCGTGCCCGCACGCGATCTGGCCTTCAGGCCGTTCGCACGAGATGAGACGAGGATTTCTTAGGAAAGCCATCCGTCGTGTCATTTGTCCCGTTTTCCACACCATCTCCTACTGGCACGAACCGTCCTACCGCCATCGAAACCGTCGGGTCCAGGAACCGAGTTATTCCAACTAATAGTTTTGTGGACTCCAAGGATGGCTTCTCCCACGGGCATATAGATAGCCCTGCAGAGCCAGATTTTTTTTGTATAATCAGAAGGCAATAGGCAAGTTACGTACACGTTGTGTGCGACACTCTATCCATGTCGGAAAGACTGTCTTTAATAGACGTGAGTTTGGGCCCGTTACGCTGCCTGACAGACACGCGGTCATCCGGTCACTGCTACCCCTTCGTGGGTAAGTCTGTCATGATGCCAGTCTACACCCGTCCTTCCACTAAATAGCGGTCCCTTGGATGGGACTTGACGCGGCTATTGGGCTGATGCGGCTAATTGCCGGATGCGGCAGCTTCTTGATGCGACAAAGGCTCTACACCTTGAGGGTCGCGGCCGTGGCTGCTAGTCTATGCCTTGCTTCACCACTCTGTTAGGGGAAGCAGCGCGATGTTGTGTATCAAATGCCGTCAGTTCATGGCCTAACGGCTGTCTCAGCATCCCCAGAGATGGACGAGCGTATCGACGCAGAGAGCTGCGTTTTTATATACAAATAGCATCGTGACAAATTTCCCTCCCAGAAGACTCTACCCTGGCAATAAACCGCGAAGGAAGGGAACAGGAGCGTTGCCTTGGCGAGGTTTGGGCTTGAGACACCATCATGAATCGTCAGAATGGTGACCCTCTAGGGCCGTCGTATTGTGCGCTTGAACGACGTCACACAGCACAGCAACAGCCATCACAATCCGTCTCAATCTCGTCTCATGCCTTCTCTTTGTCAACCAAATACTCCCTCATTTCATGGATTGCCTCTGGTAATTCAGCGTCTATTGATGGGTCGACGAGCCGTGGCGCTGAACACTTCGTCTCGTTGACTTTCCGCCTATCCAGTACCCGCTTCTGCAACGTTTCAAGCATTGCTCGTTGCTGCCGTGATATACTGATCTGTCTTGCGATGGACACCTCGACAGGATCCTGAGATGTATCATCCAACTCTTCCTCAATGTCAGTGTTATTACGCTTGCAGGAATCTAGGCACAACTTTCTGTCAGCTGCTTTCGGAACGGACTGTAAATTCCTGTCGCTGCCAGGCGGATGCATAGTATTCCATGTTCGAAGCGAAATATTGCATTTGGCCTCCCAAGCACAATGCCCTGCCTCCGTGCGGCCGTTTCCGATCAAAGGATATACTCTCCACTGTCGAGTGGGTGGGGGTCATCTGATCAGAAAACGCACGTCGATGGAACCTCGAGATAAGCCGGGGTCGTTCACCGGGAATGGAGCTGACTGCTATATTGTCTTCGTTGGCACCTGCAAGATAGGATGCGGAGATGTGCCGGGTGCCCTCGAGCTCCAAGTCGGTAGAGGAAAGTGAAGGTGGCGTGGCTGAGCCATTGTTCGATCTTTGGTGGGTGGGCAGACTTGAGCTCGCGTCCGTCCGCGGAGGTGTCGGCTGCAGCCTTGGCATGCTTGTTCCAGATGTACAAGTCGCAGGACTTGTAGTGCTTGTCACAGAGTACTGTACCGGGGCCTCAGACTCACTGATGATATTGAGTCTGTCCCTGGGGGCCTGCCGACGTGTTAGGATAGATTCCGCGTTCCGCTTTTCTAACAAGCCCCCAAACATGACGCTGTAACGCTCCATTGAGATGGCTGAAATATCAACGTCCAATCTGAGCGTGAAGTGAGTAGACGACGGAGACGCCTGGGCGAGCTCACAGGCGTCTCTTGACTGATGACTTTCTCCACCGACATCCCTGATATATGAACTCGTAGAGTGCGCCCTAGACATGGTCGGGACTGGAGACTTTGCCGGATCACTCGAACTTGATTTCTTGTTGAGCAAAGGTCTATTGTTTGCAGGTGAGAAAGGCAAAACTTGGGATTTCAAGGCAACTTCGTATACGACTTTCTCGGATCCCTCATACGTGTATGATTTCAGGAAAGGAGAGCCAGGCGACGTCGGAGTGCTAGTAGAACGATCGTCCATGGCGCTCTGATTTCGCGCCGTCCTTGATCACGATTTCGCCAAAAGAGCCCATTTTTGAGACTTGGTCCTTGCCAATTCGACGTTGTTAGCGTTTTGGGCCTCGACTGTTGTCACGGTGGCCATGAGAGGGGCATGTGAGGGAGTCGCAATGTAATCTGCAGGATGAATTGGACTACCCAAGGTTACGCCTATGGCGGAGGCTGCCGTCTCCAGTATGTCCCTTGGATGGCTGCGATGATGCCGAGGCTTGCTCTTCATGCACTGAACGGGTCGAATTGTAGGACTCGACACAAATGGGCTTATGATATGAGGTGAAGCCCCCTTGGATCGAACTCTGTTGGCCGAGTTTCTCGCCATGAGGGCTACGGCGAATCCATCGGTCGCTGTCGCCGGATGTAAATGAGCCATAGTTGATCTGATGATTGAAAACACGGGGTATAAATGTGTTATCTGCGTCTATCTGACGAGGTGCATCCTCAAAGGATGGCATTCGACAACGGTGCCGCTCAAGACTGGAAAACATATGAGTACTGGATGATCTTGTTTCTATCCTTGCCCTGTGAATGAGAGAGAGGAAGTTGTGCAACAGGCGTCTAAATCCACGCTATAAGCAATATGTGCTCGCGGGGGCCGAGCATTCATGAAACGCACACAGCCATCAAATGCCGAGTCGGGCTCAGACAGCCTCGGCCATTTAAGACGCCGGGAAGGAGGGGCAGTTTGTGAGAGAGTTGTGGTCCTTGGAGTGGACCGCATCAAGTTTCGGAAAGCTTGAGTCTTTTGACCATCCCCGGCGCTTGGTTGGGGTGGCCCGATCGGAGATACCTGGTGGTGCATGACAAGAAACATTGGCGGGGGGTTGCTGAATGGAAAGGGAAGCCTCCTGTATAGCTCACCATGGAGAAGCCTAGGTATACGACACACATTCAGTCGAAAAGGAGGCGACCAGATGGCACTGGCAAAGCAATCAGGATTTCTTGAAGGCTGATCGACGAGGTGGTGAACCGCGGAAACATGCACGACAGCGAAAAAGCACCTGACTTGGGTACAACCGGTTGAAACGGCAAGATCCCCTTGACAGCCCGTTTGGTGTCTCGGCAATGCAGGTATCTCCACATTCCGGTATGAGATGCCTACTTGGTGGAGACTTCTTTTAAACTTTGAGCAGGTACGAAGTACGTCCTTATTGATGTTTTGTGCTGGGAAGGCGAAAAAGATGATGCCATGCATGCAGAATTTGCCCTTCGCCGTGCCTTGACGGTGACTCAGAAACGCCTAGCAGGTCAGGGAAGTGCCCGAGCAGATGACAGGGCATAAAAGAGACGACACCAGAACAGCTCCAGGCGCGGGGCCACTAGGCAGACAGACAGCCGACATGATTCTGCCGTCAGCATAGCCGGGCAATGGAAGCTGAGTAGGTAGAGTGGGCGGCGGGCAAATCTGAAATGGTGTGAAGGGAAGGCGATGAGAGGCGAAGCGTGATGAATGGTCGTCGGACAAGAGTTCCGGGCTAGGTCTGGTGATCTTCATTTGGAGCCCAGAGTCGCGGTCAATCCTCATTCGCATTTAGACATCGAAAACCCCACGATAATAGCAAACACGTGACGCTGGAATACGACGTGCCCTCGATAAGGCCCTCGAAAAAGCCAAGCCATGCGCTCGCGCGAGACGATGTCGCGAACGTGCACCGGTTCTCGGGCGTTTCTGAGATCATCCGCTAGCACCGGAAAGACGCTCGTTTCCTGTTTCCGCCCCCTCAAGAACACCCCAGGACAAGTCTAGGCTTGATGCAGCCGCCCTTTCCGATGCTTGTCCATAACATGATCGAAATTATAGTCCCAATGGGCCGTCTACCTAACTATTTGTATACTTTTGAGAAGCATGTAACTAGCGACATCGCGAGATTACTTTATTGTCAGAGACACTCATTCTGAAACATACCTTGACGGAGAGACAGATCAATACCAAGCTCGACTGGGAGCTCACCATCGTCGGCGGCTACCATATCGTCACTGGTTTCGGCTAGTATTTGCAACGCAGCCTGTTCAGATGCGGCGCCAACTTCTTTGCTGACACAGTTTTCCGCTCTTGGCGTCAGCGACGCCCCAAGAGCTTCCGTCTTTGTAAGAAGCCGGCTCTCTAAAAAGATTATTACCAGTAAAAATATGCTGACAC
>KN173741.1:373819-402379 GCA_000758425.1 Nilaparvata lugens yeast-like symbiont | reverse complement strand
GCTGCTCTGTTGGGACTTGTAGAGCCTCAAACGTAAATAAATAACATGATGGAACTCCACTTGCCATCAGGTAACTTGTCATAGTAGAGAGACGCCCGTTCAGATGGGGTATCGGTCATTAACCCATCTGACATCTTTACCCGGGAGATCGTAACATAGCTAGGCCCTGTCTGGAAGTCCCGTTCAGACAGATCCGTCACCATCTTATCTACCGTGATGCTCTGTGACTTGTGGACAGTGATAGCATGACACCATAAATGGGAACTGCGTTCGTGTACAGGTGGACGTCCCAAGAAAGAAGTCTCGCTTCAGCGGCAGTATGGGTACTACCTGGCGCCCAACATCCGTGGTTAGATCTGTTGGCCCGGTACAGTTATCCATCACCATCATAATGACACATGGCGGGTCACGGTGTGTATCAGCGCCAGGGGCCCAACCGAGGTCATCTACGGTCCCTTGAGCCCCATTGACTAAGCCAGTTGGATGCCAGATGTTCTGCGTTAGCATGAGACGAGCACCAATGCAAATAGAAAACTGGCCAGCCAGGTTGCCGACTTGCTCAGATGTTGCTCTGTCAGCACTGTTACCAACATTCTTCGCCATGACTTGGATTGCTGGACGTCTCAGGCGGACAAGATGCTCCTAGTTGTACGCGCTCACACGAGCCTTCTTGCCATAGATACGAAGAGCAGTATCAAAATCTACCTCGCGCTGGCTTAGCTTGGCCTGCACACGCTGGCTCAGGAGTTTCCATGATTCTATGGATAGCTTTAGACCGTGCAATTATTCAAGCGCAAGACGAGAGCCAGCCTGATCGTCGCCCTGTTGCCGCTGGATCGTCTTCAAAAATCTTATATGCGGTCTAGCCAAAGACCTCGTGCAGGTCTTTGAGTGGTCCATCAAAGTAGAGGGGCTTGTTCGCAATCGGCGAGAGCTGAAAGAAGTCACCAACAAGGATGATGATCATGCCGCCAAAGAATTGGTCTGCCTTGGCAAGGACTTGGAGGAGACGTTTGTCGATCATGAAAGCTGACGCAGGCATAGCATACTTTTCTCATCAATCACAAGATAGTTCACGTCCCGTGGCTTCTTCTGAATAGCATTAAGATCTGCTCGGAAGAGCTCTGTCCACAGGTAGCCGGATTAGGGAGTGTAATGTTGTCCCCATGACCTGGTTGATTGCAACGCCCGTGGGTGTAGGTCTCCATATCAGACTGGACCAGTTACCAGCGAGCCTCTGAAGATGCGAAGACGGGACTTTGATCAGATATGACTTGCCTGTCCCGCCACCACCGCCCACATGGAGTAAAATCTGCTCCTCGCTGCCGCATTGGAAGTGTCCAACAACTGTATCGTATACTATCCGCTGCTCTAGGTTGAGCGTATCGCGGATCTCTAAAGGCAGGTCTTCAACATCCATATGGAGGGGATTCTGCGCAATGCGCTGGCGCCAATAATATCCCTGAACGATTACTGGATCAGCGTAGCGGCCGACGTGGGGTGTCCAATCTTATTGGATTCGACATCCCGTCTGCCAAGGAGATCTGCCATCTCTTGGCTTGATGGGCAGTCGGGAAGCTGGTGGGCAAGCTGAAGCCAATCCTCCTCGAGAAGGTCGGCTCGTGAAATTCTTCATCGAACTCATCCGGATCCGGCCGACGTTCTTCAACGTTAGTTGTGCAACAGCAATCGTCAGGATGCTGGTGGTTCGAATGACAGAATTCGGCGGCAGATGCATACGAGTCAAACTTGACACCGTTGGCCATGCGTAGTTCGTTGAGATCGCGATGTGGATGAGCAAGCATTAGATTTACCCGACAAAAATCATATTGGTGATGCTGCGGGTTCGACTTGTATCGTGGAAAGTAATATAGCGCTCGAGGTTTAGCTTGACGACTCCAACGTGCACACTTTCTCCCATCTCTCTTGCTTGTATTCCAGTTGGCTAGGAAGTCAAGGTGGGTGAGTTCTTCGTGAAGGGAAGGGCGAGAAAATACTTCTCATATGTCCCAAAGACCTCAGCGTTGTCATCATGATCGCCCTGGAGGCGAAGCGACTGTTCGCCACCGTTGGGAAGGGCCTGGATCTCCATTACAATGCCATGGCCTTGAAGGACCGTCAGATTGCCGAGCTAGAAGCCAAATTGGAGGCTTACATTCCCCGCAAGAAGTAGCTAGTAATTCCTGATCCCAACAAGCAATTCTACGACATGCAAGCCATCCGCGAAGCAAAAGAGATTGGATCTACGTTGACTTTTGTGGCTGCAAAAGGTATCAGAGCACAAAAGGCCGAGTTGAATCGTTCCATAATGTTTTTAGGCTTGCTAGGTTAGATCATCTCGCGTTAGTAAACCTTGACTGCCATCTGTTTGGAATCGGGACCATATGTGTATTCTCTCCTCGCCCCCCACGAAGGAAGGCTGGTGATCCAAGCCTTTCTTATAGAGCGCTGGATCACTCAACCAAGCTATCTTTCTAGATACACGCACACGCGTTTTCATGAGTGTTTTCTTAACCGAAAACGACAACAAATAAGAGATGATGTCGAGAGGCGCGACTACAATTATGCGCATCGACAACAACTTGAAGAATCCCATCACGAACTTGCATTACCCCGGTGAGTATGCCTTGCCGTACATGGACTTGCTTGTACCGCGAGGTACATCCCTGAACGACTTAGCGTGACACCATCCAATCGACGTCGAGTGGGGACATATGTGACCAATACGAGAAGAGCTTTTGAACCTTAGTTATCGTCGTAATAAAGTCCTTCGGACTGAATAAGTGTTGCGCCCTTCCCCGCAGTCCAGTCACACTTGACCCACTTTGATATGCTCAATAGACATACAACGAAGTAATTATGCCCGATAGAAGTCCCCAAACTGAAACGGAACTCGTACTTGGCCTCCTCTCAAACACAGAGCTGGGCCGGGCGTTGTCTAGGCAACCAGTCAGTCCAACTATAAGGCAACAGCCCATTACAGCTTCTAAGCCTTGGGCTAGCGACGCTCCAGAGGCTGAATCTCTCTCAGGGGCCTTTGGTCAGGATCAGCCCATCCATGAGCCTCGGGGTCGGAGGATGAATAACGCCACAAATGCAGCTCATTGTTTTCTGTACTCATATCTGCCCATGATTGCGTCGTCACGGGCTCACGACGAGGCATCCCAGTGCCGACAATTCTCGTCCGGCCATTTCATTTGCTTACTCCTAGTCACCATGGTGCAGAGACTGTATCACGTTATACCGTTCTCGCCCCGTCTGCCACTGTCGAAGAGCTGACGTAAAGGCATGGTCGGATAACGAGAGAGGAAGCCACAGGCAAAGCGGTGCGTGGTTATTACCCTAGGCCAAGAGCTTCGCGAGCCATAGGACTCAAGGTTAGATAAATAACCAACCGACGCCTTTTCAATCTCATTAAGCATCACGCAAGGCCCTGGGCTTTCTAAATCATCGAAAATGGCGACTCATAGCATCCCTCATAGCCAGCCATGCGCCGAAGGCAAGACCAGAGCACCATCAGTCTTGACCAATAGCACCAGCCATCCCGCGGAGCCCATCGCCATCATCGGCATGGGCAGTCGGCTACCGGGGCCTACCGGAGACCTGGCTGAATTCTGGGATATGATCATCTCTGGTAAAAATGCATGGATTCCTATTCCAGAAACTCGCTTCAATTTGGCGGGCTTTCGCGATGTCTCGGGAAAGTTATTCGGGACGGTGAGTTTGTCCCGTGCTCCGCCACGCTGAAGGCGTCTCGTCCTTGTGCTGCTCAACATGAAACACTTTCTTGGCATAGATGAAAGCGGGCGGAGGATATTTTCTTCAAGAAGACATGACACTATTTGATCCCTCTTCGGCAAAAAACCTTCCGATGTCTTGGTGAGTCAGTTTGGCAAAGAAGTCTCAGCCCGAAAGACCCTACTCACCCTGTCGCGGCAGTCTATGGACCCTCAACATCGAATCGCCCTCGAAGTGGCCTATCATACCTTTACCAGCGCTGGATTCAGCATGCAGAAGCTCTGGGGTTCCAACACCGGTGTCTACGTCGGCTCGTGGACATCTGACTACCTCGAGATCAACTCAAGAGATCCCCATTTCACCGGTGATCGCGCAAACAGCGTTACAAGCATAGCGTTGATCGCAAACAATATCTCGCACTTCTTCAATCTACACGGGCCCAGCTTCATTCTCGACACAGGATGTTCGTTCAGTCTCGTGGCCCTCCACCAGGCTGTCCAGAGGCCTGCGAAGCGGCGAGTCCAGGCAGTGCTTTGTCTGCGGCGTAAACCTCCTCCTTGACCCTCAGCGCTTCGTCTCTTTTGAAATAGGTAAAGTTATGTCCGACCAAGGACGGTGCTTTTCCTTCGATTCACGGGCTAACGGATTCGGAAGGGGCGAAGCTTGCGTCGGCATTATCTTGAAGACTTTGTCTGCAGCCGTACAAGATGGGGATCCTATTCGAGCCGTCATCCGCGGCTCGATAGTCAACCAAGATGGTTGGACCATGGGTATCATGAGGCCGAATTCTGTTACACAGACCGAGGCCATTCTCGCGGCCTACAAGCAAGCCTGTTTGCCTGTGTGGGCTGACTATGTCGAGGCACACGGGACAGGAACGGCAATCGGCGATCCTATCGAGGCCGAAGCCATCGCCGCAGCCTTCGCACCAAGCATCCCGACTGGTTCAAGCCTGCCCATAGGCTTGTCCAAGGCTAACGTCGAGCAGACCGAGGCTGCGGCCGGCCTGGTTGGTGTGATAAAGGCCGTACTGATGCTTGAAAATGGCATAATTCTGCCACAAGCCGAATTCCGGGACCCCAATCCAGCCATCGACCTGAAGGAATTAAAATTGCGCGTGAGAACAGCCACTTGACTGCCGTGACCAATTGCATCAAGATTGGCTGACAACCACCGTACAGATGCCACTGGAGCTGGAGCGACGGAAACTCGGCCGCATATCAGTCAACAGGTACGCAGAGGCATATTCATTGCCAACCTTGCCTCCCGAGACGGCCGTTTTTTGCTGATGTGTGATGCTGTAGCTTTGGATACGGCGGGACAAATGCACACATCGTAGTTGATGCCGCCGCCGACGTCCTGAGTTCGACGATGACGCATTTTAGCCTTGAGCAAAGACGACTGACGCCCCCGGGTGTCGACCGTCGGCGGCGACTCTTTGTTTTGAACGCGGCGAGCGAGAATGCATGTCGCACTACGTGCAAGCAGTTAGCACAATATTTGTCTGCAAAGCATCACTCGGCCGTAAACCCCGACCGACGACTGGCTGAGGTGGCCTACAGCCTTTCCAAGCAGACCGTTCACGCTTACCGCTTGGCTCTAGTCGCTTCTCAACTTGACGACCTGGTTGAGCAGCTTTTAGTGGCGGAGCAGTCCGACATACCGCACCGGTCGCCACGTTCTCTGGACGAGTCTGACACCTTTCGGATTGCCTTTGTCTTTAGCGGGCAGGGAAGCCAATGGGCCGGCATGGGCCGGGAGCTCTTAGCCAACCCCGTCTTCGCTAGGTCCCTCCAACGGTGTCAGAAACAACTCAGTGAGCTTGGCTGCCCGTGGGACCTGTAAGCGAACTCTGCCGGTCTGAAAGCGAATCTCACATCCACGATCCCGACCTGTCACAACCGTGCTCAACAGCAATCCAAATAGCTCTTGTCGACCTCCTTGAACAATGTGGCATTTCTCCTTGCGCCGTTGTGGGCCACTCCAGCGGTGAGATTGGGGCGGCTTATACAACCGGTGCCCTGTCGGTCGAGAGCGCCATGACTATCTCCTACCTGCGAGGCAAGCTTGCCAAATAATTACTTGCCAAACAGTTCGGAAGTTCGGAACTTGGCGCCATGCTGGCGGTGGCCGCCGGACAGTCTCAAGTTGAAAGATACATGGCCAGCCTTGCCCCTGAGCTCGACGACCTTTGCATTGCTTGCTATAATAGCCCCGATAGCTTCACCGTGTCAGGCGATTTTGCCGCCGTCAATCACCTCAAAAAAGTTCTTGACGCCGATAACATCACCAATCATAAGCTGAAATCAGGTGGCATGGCCTACTATTCGCAGCATATCAAAGCCATTTCCGCCCAATACGAGGCCGCATTGAGCACCCTGGATCGGCTCGCTCAGCCCCAAGGCGCTACACGTTCAGCTGTCCGCATTTTCAGTACCTTGACCGGTCAAGAAGTCGTGGACGGTGCCATGTCTCGTACAGACAATTGGTTTCAAAACTTCATGAAGCCCGTCCTCTTCTCCCAGGCAGTTGCCACCATGCTTGAGCAGCACTTTCGAGGCTCTGCCCTGGACGTGATCGTCGAGATAGGAGCCCATTCTCAGTTGCACGGTGCCGTCAGGCAGATACTCAACGAAGCGCCGGCCAAGTCCCGGCACCTTTCCTATATCGCCTCTCTCCAGAAAAACAAGGATTCAGAGCTATCACTGCTTGAGTGTCTAGGTTCCCTGCACGTACTTGGTGCACCCGTTCTCATCCACGAGCTCAATGGAACTCGCGTTAGCAACCCAAACTTGCAGCTGAACGATCTACCCCCTACCCCTTTGATCGTGGCGACTCCCTGTGGAGTGAGTCTCGGGTATCGAAAAATTATAGACAGCGGCCTTTTACTCCGCATGAGCTGATTGGCACGCTGCAGTACAACTCTAGCAGCTTCGAGCTTCACTGGCGCCAGTTTCTGAACTTGACTAGCTCGCCTTGGCTGCGAAACCATTCAGTTGATGGAAATGTTATTGTCGCGAGAGCCGCGTTCTTGGTCATGGCGGCCCAAGCCTTCTTGCAGCACATGCACCTTTCGCAAGCCGGCGTTGAAATTCTTTCGCTCCTGTTCCGCGACATGGACTTTGTCCAAGCCCTGATTATCACCGACGAGACAGATGTCGAGGTGTCACTGTCGCTACGGTTCCAAAACATGGTAAACCATAACCTCTTGGGTGGATGGTCCGAGATCTGCATCACGTCGATGATTAAAGGCGTGTGGATTACAAATTTCTGATGCTATATCCAGGCCGAAACTCTGCCCATCGAAAAATATCATCTCCTGATCGCTTCAAAAGAACAGATCGAGTCGCAGTGTCACAGGCTGATCAATACGGACGAAATACAAGCCCTAATGAGCACATACCTCATCAAACTCTCGGCTCCTTTTTGGGTCTCGTCGACTATCCGTTGTAACACGGACACGTGCGTTGTCCGGAGCCACGTGTCTGGATGCTTTACCCGGAGGCGTACGCGACATTATGCATCCAGCGGTGCTGGACCAAATCCTCTTCCAAGGCGTGTAGTCTGTCATATGCTGGATTGTAGACACGAAAAATTCGCGCTACCCAGATTCATACAAAATATGCGATTATATACAGGATACTCTACCCGTACCGGCGACAAGTTCGTCTCCATAGGAAAACGAAACTCGAACGGCACTTACGACATAATAAGTTCCATATATGATTCCGCCATGAGCCAGAAGGACTTGGTGACATGCGAGGGCATTCTATGCGCCGGTATTCCCGGTTTGATCGCGAGAAATTTAACGTGCCCCGATAGCGATCTCTGTCAAGAGCTCGGCTGGTTTGCACACGTTGATTTCTTGACTCAAAAGTATATGGACAAGCGTTTATAGATGTATGATTCCGCCAGAAAGTTTCGTCGGAGACAACGAGATTGCCGATGGCGTGGCTCTGGACTACATTCGGCGAGCCCTCGGGCAAGTAAACCGCAAGTAAGTGACTCTTGATCACCAGCAGCACTACTTGGAGTGGATGAAGCAGCAGGTTGCATGCAGTCTTTTGGGCACTTCAGATGCGGTCAAAACCGTCGAAACCGTCAACCTGATGAATGTGAAGGATTCGAATCTGAGAAAGGCACTGAGCTTCATTGGAACAAATCTGATCAGCTTACTCACCCAGGACATAAACACATCAACGCTGTTGACGCAGAAGGAACTGGACGAACTGCACAGGATGAGATGCTACGAGCGCTGTCACATCCAGATGGCGGCGTACTGTCGCGACCTCGCAATTCACAGCCCAGTCCTCAGGGTCCTCGAGGTCGGAGCTGGCACAGCGTCGACTACAGTGCCACTTTTGCGGGCCTTACTCGATGGCGGCGCATATCTTGCAACTTACGACTTCACCGACGTAAGCGACACTTTCTTCGGCTTCGCCAGTGAACGCCTAGGCGACCTGATCAGCCATGTCGACTTCCATGTCCTCGACCTCGATTGCGGCGGCCTAGAACAGGGGTTTGAAGAGGCAAGCTATGATCTTGTCATCGCCAGCAATGTTATCCACACCACCCGCAGACTTGACCTTACCCTTGCCAATATCCGGTCACTGATCAAGCCAGGCGACAGGCTTCTGATGATGGAAATGACCCGAGCCGTACCGCATCAAGAATTCATATGGGGGTTCTTCCATAGCTGGTGGAATGGTCTTGAAGAGGACCGTTGTCTTTCGCCCCTCGTGCCGCCATCTCGATGGCTGGCTCTTTTAGCTGATGCCGGATTCTCCACTCCAGAGGTTTATTTTGAAGACTGTACGCCAGACAAGGGGGGTTTGGTTAACGTATTCGGAGCCCAGGTTTTTTCAAAGGTCACAGTACCTGCCACTTTCCCATCCCTTCGCCTGCTGACACCCACTGGATCCTCCGCCGCCAAAGGCGCACTCAACTTGATAAGCCTCATGTGTTTTAACACAGACGTTTACGTCGCAGATCTCACCATGCTTCCCCACAGCTATGACGTGGCTGTTGTCTTGCCTGAGATCGCCAGGTTGCTATGGGATGGCCCGAGCGAGAAGCAGTGGGCGAGTTTCAAGAAATGGATTCAAGAGTCTCGCGCTGTGATATTGGTAGGTTATAATCAGAACAAATCCGAAGAGGCCTTCACCGGTCTTTGGGCCGGATTTGCCAAAAGCATCCAACTGGAGCATAGAGAGCTGTACATTACGACTCTGGACCTCGATGCGCCAGAAAGGCTCGCCAACGCTTTGCCCGCCATCTTAGAAACCATGGTGTCATTTGAAAAAATACAAAATAGCGGGAAAGAACTCGAATGGGCCGAGAGCGATGGCCAGCTCTTCGTCCGCCGCATAATACCTCGGCCAGATTTGAACAAATACATTTGTGACAGGCGGCAGCATGAGACCGAAATAAAAGAGGAATTTTTCCTAAACAGTGGACGAATTCTCATGACCGACATAAGCGAACACCAGAATATCGATTCGATCTGTTGGCGGGACATTACGGACGCGCCTGGTTTGGGGCCCGACGATATCAAGATCGAGCTTCGCGCGGCGTCTGTTAATTTCAAAGACACACTCGCCTTAACCAACTCCTTGGAAGAAAAAGTGGAGTTGTACAACGACTGCAGTGGCGTCGTCGAAGTTGGCGCCAACATGGCTGGGCGCTTCAAGCCAGGAGATTGCGTCTCGGCCACCTACTCGCGTGCTTACTCTAATTACCCGATCGTCGACGGCGACTTCTGCCACCACATACCCGAGAACATCTCGTTTGAGGCAGCCGCCTCGATCCCTGTCGTCTGGCTTACCGCATATTATACGCTGGTTGAAATAGCGCATCTGCGAGCGGGGGACAGCATTCTCATACATTCGACCACCAAGAGCGTCGGTCAGGCCGCCGTCATGCTGGCGCAACACTTGGGAGCCACCGTTTTCGCGACTGCCGGCAACAAGGAGAAATGCGCGCTGCTACATGAGCAATACGGCATCCCACACGAGCACATCTTCTCTAGCCGTGATCTTGCCTTCTACGACGGCATCCAGCACCTGACGAGCGGTCGGGGCGTCGACGTCATTCTTAATTCTCTGTCAGGACCCTTGTTTCAGCGGTCGTGCAGCTTAATGGCGCTGAATGGTCGCTTCGTCGACATCGGACGCCGGGGTTTGGTGACCAACGATCTGATGCCCATGGAGGTTATGCTTAAAAACGTCACCTTTGCTTACTTTTTCCTTGGCTTGCTAGTTCAAACCAATAAATCCCTATTGCAGCGCGTGCTTCATGACGTCTTCGTCCTGATACAAAACGGACATGTTCGGCTGGTGCCGCAAACCGTCTTCCCCTTGTCCGAGGTTGCAACCGCTTTGCGCCTTGTGCAGTCGGCAAATCATATGGGCAAGGTGGTGCTCACGGTCGAGAAGGAACAGAAAGTTAAGTTAGGATAGTAATCTGGCAGCCCTCGGATAGGTTCATGGTTACTGACTCGACATCAACATGCAGGTCCTTCCGCAGATGCCTGCCCCAGTGCAGTTCAAGGAAGACGGCACATACGTCATGGTTGGCGGCTTCGGCGGCTTAGGACGAAACTTGATCCGTTGGATGGCTGAACATGGAGCCAAAAAGATTATGTGTGTCTCGAGAACGGCTCAAGAGTCGAAGAAAGAGAAACGCCGTGCTCTTATCCAGGAGGTGACGGCCATGGGGGTCAGACTGATTGCGCGATCAAGCGATTGCTTGGATCAGGACAATCGCATCGTTGCTACGTGAGTATGGCCCTATTCGAGGTGTTGTGCAGGCAGCCATGAATATCCAAAACGTCTCCTTCCAAGCCATGACTGTAGAGCAATGGAAAGAGGTGCTTGCGCCCAAAACACACGGGACCTGGAATCTGCACAGCTGCTTAAAAATGAAGAGCTGGACTTTTTCGTCACCTTGTCGTCGCAGGCTGCCACCTCAGGTTCTATCGGGCAAAGTAATTATAGTGCAGCGTGCAGCTACCAGGAAACTCTGATGAGATGCCGCGCAGCCGCCGGTCTGCCTGCCTTCTCGATTAACGTTGGCCCGGTGCTGGATGCCGGTCATGTCATAGAGACAAAACGAGCCATGGAGACAATGGAAAGAAAGCATGTCAAGATGATTACTCTCCAGCAAAAATTTGAGGTCATGAACTACATCACGACTCAGCCGCGCAGCGGCAATACAGATCACTCGGCCTGTGCTACTGACTCATAGCAGAGTATGACAGTCATTCTTGGAAACCAAGGAGCAACGCATACGAACATTCCCCACTATAAAGCTCATAAGGGCGAGCGGCATCGCACAGACGACCGTTGGAATATGGACAGCAAGCAATCCGAGCACGCGGTCGAAATCATCACCCACCTCGTGCTGGGAAAGATTGGCAAAATGATCCTGACGCCGACCAAAGATCTCAGCGCCCAGCGAAACCTGAGTTCCTACGGCGTTGACTCGCTCGTTCTAACCGAGCTGCGCAACTGGATAGGGGAACAGTTTTGTGTCGACATTCCTGTCTTGGTGATAGCGAGCATGTCCAATAGTAGTGACCTGGCAGAATATATCTTCGAGGCGAGGCAGAAGACAGGACGACCGCTTGCACCGCACAATGATCAAGAGACCTTCCGCGTTTCAGCTGCGTCAGCTTTTTGAGATAGGTTGAATTGAGAATCCGTGGATTTGGTGGAAAAGGAAGCATATTTCACGTGACCATGTTAGAGCACGCACATGTATAAATAGGAGCCCGAAAGGTCGCGGAAATAGCTATTGCTTCTGTTTCTTAGACAATCAACCACATTTCCTCAAAGAGCTCTCCTACGATGCGCGCTGTAGGGACGAGCCCCGAGGGAGCCGGTTGAACCCCGTGGGAAGGATCCTCAGAATGCCATATTACGCGTTGGCTTATCTTTGCAAGGACCAACTAAGTGCTCCAGCACTTGGTTGGATACAAAAGTATGAGACAAGCAAACACGCCCGTATATGACATGTGAATTTGCTCAGTTTTGAATCAACGCAATTGAAAGCACACGCAGTCGTATTTCAAACATCGCATCTGTGTGGTGAATATGAAGCCAGAAACAAAAAACACTGGAGCTATGAAATACACTGCATCTCTAGCCTGCGCTCGGAGTTGCTACCCTCAGGCTGGCCGCTGCGGGTTGCCCAACCGCACATGAAGGCTTATCCGACCTTACTACTAGCGCAATCTCAGCACGGTGAGGCCTTCGGCGGCGATGAAGACAGCGATAGCGATGACCTCGCTATCGCGCGGTGACGGCGTTGATGTTGCCATTTGACGAGACAGTAGCGGTGGACCCAATGCCCAGCCTAATGGGGCCTGAAGCAACGGATGACACGAGTTCGTATGGCAATGTTTGTCCGGTTAAAGCGTACCGCTGAGCTCGTCGTCGCCGTCGCCCTCTTCTAGTGCTGGCGGCTGTTGTGTAGACTTTTCAATGGAGATTTCGCTAAAAGAATAATCGAACGTGCTCAGCGGTCTGGCCACCCGTGATGCTGTCACAATTGCCTCTCATTCACTGATATACTGGTGAAGGGTCAGACGCTGGATTTTCTCAAGTCGGAGTTATATTGCGTCGTGCGAAGCTATCCACATAAATTCCGGGTAGCAGGTAGTAGAGTGCTTCCTATATATTTTTCTTAGCACGGCAGTGCTTGACTTTCTGCCTCCTGGCTTTGTACGCACCTTCCTGATAGTCATGGCTCATCTGGATTCTACAGTCAAATTATATGATATAGCCATCTGGAAACGATCTGCTGATGAGCTCGGGAGGGAATAGCGGCGAAGAGGGCGGATGCGGCGAAGGCGATAGTCGAGGCGAAGAATAGGGCGTGACAGTGGGCGCGGGCGAGTGCGCTGCCGGCGCTGTAGGCAGCGGCGACGATGAGGTCGGCGATGAGGATAGCGAGGCACTGAGGTGGAAGTCTCTATTGTCAGCGAAAGGGTCTTCTACCAGCTGCCTTTCTGTGATAATCTCAACAGATGACGGTCGCTGTGAGGCCTTAGACCGTAACCTTTTGAAGGTGCCAAAGCCACCGCCTCGATAGGCTGCCACGGCTGCCTTCCATGCCTCTTCCCTTCGTGCCTTTCGTTGCTCTTCGTCTGTTGCCAGCGCCGACGACCTTGAAGGAGTTGGATCGACCGTAAAGCGAGGCTTCGGCTGAAGCAGGCGCTTGAACGTCTCTTCGGCGGTTTCGTGGCTAAGGAACTCCTCCTTTTTCTCCCTCATCTCGAGCCATTTCATCTTCGTGAACCTGCGCCGCTTGCCGTCAATGACCTGGTACTTCCCCTCACGATACTGGCCCAGAAGCTCTTCCTTTTCCTGCCAGACTATCTGTTGGAATCAAAGGTCTGTAGGACCGTCGATCGAGGCCCAAGACTCTGTGGGAAAGGTTTCGAAGACTAGCCAGGGAGGCATCGTTTATCCAATGATGTTGGCGGCCCCAATCGGCGCACAGGGCTCACGTCACTCGAGGACGCTTGTGACGGGTAGACTTGGCAATATCGACGGAAATTCGCTCTCTTAGGCTGCCAATACGGATGCCACACTCATCTTCATTCCATATCTCTGCGGCCCCGATGCTATGGGTGGTCACGATCTCCTGTAGCCTAGTGAAGAATGTCGCGATGTTTTCTATATTTAAAGCGTCGACGCCGCGCCGAGCCTTCTCAACCGCCTTGAATATACACCTTGGAAGCTCGTCATGGGCCTCAGTCCATCGCTTGAACCAAGAATCGGAAGGAGTCATGGCATCAGGATCGCGTCTCTTTAGTAGGGATGGACCGCGTCAATAATCTGAGTCTTCATCGCAGGAAAGCCGCTCTTTGAAGCCATAGAACAAATGCGATAAAGGAATCATCTTCATATTCGTTTAGAAGAGGCTGCCGGCTACAGGGGCCAAGGTCGCGATGCCCAAGTATTTGTTGAACGCCACGGTTGACATGGGACTTGCTGACGCCGAATTGGCGTGCCGCGGCACGAAGCGAGAGAGATGGCGATAGCTTCGCTTTGCCGCGTCTCTTGCCTCGGGCTTCTAGTGGCCCCTGCATCACTAAATTGAATTACGGCCCTAACTGCGCGAAGAGGACTGATGTCAATCATGGCTGTGATGCACACGTTGTCACCCGATGCGATGTATCTTCTGAGTGACGAAGACATAGTAAAAACACGTAGAGCTAACTGTGGGGCTGTGTGCAGCTGTCCCTTCATCTCGATCCTGTCCCCTCATTTTGGTACCTACTACGCGAGGAACGAGCGTACCACCTACGTGCATGCAGATGTCGTAGATACATATTTCTGTACTTCAAAGGTGGAGCTAGCACTTCGCAGCCTTGCCATTGCCGCAAGCCTTGTGATGTGCCCGGCTTATATGCTGCATTAGGGCCTAACAGCTTCCACTCGCGACTGTCATTCAACAGGCTCCTTCAACCAGCACACATCAGACCGGGGCTAGCGCACGGCAGCCTGGCAAATGCCTGTCATCCAACCTGCATCATCTGCCTTTCAGAACTTTCCAAAGCCCGTCGCGTTCCGCCATGCCCTCGCCCGCGAGAACCTGCAGTGGCGCGACTTAGGCTCCCACGACCAACCTGATGGCCCTCGTCGACTACTCGTCAGGATCCGAGGCCGGTGCTGGGCCGTTGCAGCAGCCGCTCGCCAAGCGATGCAGGAAAACTAGTCCGGATCGTTGCCATCCTTGTCGTCGTCCTCCTCGTTGTCCTCTTTCTCCTACTCGACATCATCCCAATGACGATTTAATCGTGACTTCAGATGCTTTTCCTCCCCCCCCAAAGACACCAGAGATGCCACCGCTGCCCGCTGCCTTTCACGATATTTACGCCTCAAGTGTGCGCCAGGCCGTTGTCGACGACCCCAGTCTGCATCACGGGCGCAAGCGACAAACGCCCCATGTGCCGGGCCTTTGGCCATCGCACATCTACGTCGAGTGTAAGTCTGTTCTTCACTCGGCCTCCGACTTTGTCAGCCTTCTTGACCATCCGTCTTTTTGAAAAAAAAAGGGCATCCGAATAAAAGACAGCATGATCTACTGAGTCAACTCCTGAGCTCAGTCGAAACTGAGTTGGGTGACGAAGTCAAGCTGCACGGTTTTCTCACCAGCGATTTGGGCGCACCCTTACCGCTTCACATCAGCCTGTCAAGCCCGCTCCGCCTCCGCACTGCTGAAAAAGATGAATTCCAATCACGTCTGACTAATTCAATTCGCAGCAGTGGTATTGGCGCCTTCTCTGTCCGTCCTACCGACTTGGACTGGTACATGTCGCCGGAATCGGACAGGGCCTTTCTTATCCTGCGTGTGACGACGAACAAGACCGCCATTGAGGTGCCGGCGGCGGCGGCGCCGTCGTCGGTGTCAAATTTCGAACAGCCATCACTGTCCAATAATTGTCAGTTGGTGGCAATCCTCAAGCGCTGCAACACGGTCGCCACACAATTCAATCAGCCGGTCTTGTACCAGCGGGCTCACAACGAGCCCGTCGACGCGGCTTTTCACATATCTATTGCTTGGACTTTTGGGTTACCAGATGCCGAGGCACGCTTAAAAGTGCTTCGGTTTTTTCATTCAAAGCAGTTTTCGGTTCTGTGCTCATGGCAAGTGAGTATCGCAGGCCTCAAGGTTAGGATCGGGAATATGGTAACGTACATTCCATTGTACGAACACATTGCGCACGCTCCAGTCGATGTCAGCCGCCTTCTATTCCCTTGAAGAAATATTGTTCTGCTGATGAGCCAAGTGTTTTCCAAGGGCATTTTGGTGAAGAACTCCAGCAGCTTGCCCCAGTTGTTTCATAATTCTCGCGCCAGCATTCCTTTCAAGCCAACCAGCCACATCACATATCTACGTGGCCGTTGTGTCAACCCAGTTTTTGTCGCCATGAATCAGTACGTGGCACGCGCAGTGTACGACAGCTTTTGTCCTGGAACTGTTTGGCATCGTTTCCGAAGGTCTGTTTTATACTGTCCATCGAAGTCGGCACCATGATCCTCACCATTAGCTCGGCTCTGACTGGCTCGCGCCGCCTGCTTTACGACAATCGGACTCATCCTTTCATCCTCGAAAACGTATCCGGAGAGCCCTTCGTTCGACTCAACTAGCTCATCAAGCCTTTCTTTTTTTTTGTGGTGACATGAACGCGGCTAGAGATAAACCTCTGGGTTAAGTAGTCACTGACAGACCCACTAGCGCCTGCCAGCAGTCCCCGGCAACTCGTCTCTGTATTCGTCGCTCTGTATAGACGCTTGAGCGATAACGTGTTCAGAAGCTACGGGCTGTCTCGCTAAGGTACACTGCAGCCCAGCGGCTGATTCAGGTACTTTGTAAGCGCGGCAGGTACATCAAACATTGTTACTCGTTAGCCCTCCCCTTTATTGTCTCTTGCATCTTCCGCATGCTTTCCCACCGCCTCCGCCTCTTCCTCCACCATATACTTTTCTTTCCTTGATTTCCTCATCTCTACCTTTTTCTCGCGTTCCTTTTCCCTTGTCTTGGTCTATCATCTTGCATTTACGGCTTGCTCAGCTTTTCAAACCGAGCACCCTCACGCCCGATCCCATTCCCATTGCCCTTGATCCGGAGCCCCTCAATCTCTTCGCTCGCTGCTTATTATCCGCGTGCTTCGCCATCCGCTTCCTTTCCCACTTCAAGGCTCCCTCGAACTCTTACGTGGCTGATTGGCGAATCGTAACCCTGCGCAGCTTTGACTAAACTGGCCGACTGTAGAGCCACGGGCAAGCAAGACGGCGAAACAAGTGAAAGCAACGCTTAACTCCGTCTCAGTCTCCCACTGCGCATACCCATTCAACTTTCCCATACCCTCCCCGGTTCGCGCGCGTGTGAATTCGAAACTCACTCGTTCGTCTGTCCACTACTCGACGAGCCAACAAGACAAATCGTCGCGTCGCGGAGAAAATCGTTACAGGTTCAAACAGGGCCTCAACCGACGCGTGCGATTGGGAGCTTCAGACGCCATGGCCATGGATATCGATACTAGCCGTCGGAACAAGACGCCTCGACCGTTATCTAAATCAGAGAAGGATCGCCTTGACGAATATATCGACTCCATTCACTATTCGGCCCGGTCAGTAATGTCGCACCTGCCATCGCCCTACCTTCCTGCGCATGTGATGCCACTGCACAAGGCTTTGACAACCTCGATTGCTGCCGTTACCTGGTTGCTGACGCCCTGCAGATACTCGGACGATGAATACGAATACCGGCACGTTCAACTTCCCAAGGCTATGCTTAAAGCCATCCCGAAGGACTACCATGATACCTCCAAAGGGACACTTAAACTGCTGTGGGAAGAAGAGTGGCGGGCTCTCGGAATCACACAGGTAAGACATGTCATACTTTTTCCCCTTGTGAAACTGTTGGCACGACAACTTTTGCGCAATGCGACGGTGATGGCCATACTGACAGAGCACCACAGAGTTTGGGCTGGGAACATTACGAGGTCCACGAGCCTGAGCCACACATTCTTCTTTTCAAGTATGCCTGACGTTCTGGAATCGTCAAAGATGTATCAAGCCATACTGACTCTGTTCCTTGACATAGGCGTCCGCTCAATTACCAGCCCCCTCCACAGTAACTCAAAGGTCTTTACGCCGGGAAAAAAACCAGTACGTTGTATACTGGCCTAGGTTTTGCACGCCGGTACATGCAATACATACGCGATCCGTGCCTGCGCGCCAGACGCATCCTCATGATGTCACGGCATTTATACGGTGGTCCATTGAGGGATCTGGCGATCAAAATAGATTTATCAACATTTAGCAGACTCGAAGCGCGCTAAGTAATAACCCTCCGTCATCAAGTCTCCCATATATAAATCAGTGAGAAAGCTTGAGCTTCTTGGCTGTCTCCAAATCATGCAAAAACGGATATTTGCTTCTTCAAGTATCATTGGCGATCGTTTGTAGCCTGTGTTTCAAAACATCAAGAAAAAAAGTGATCTGTTGGATCGCATCAGCATACGCGGCGCATAAGATCCCGCTCAATGATGGCGGCGTTAGTCGTTGATATATCTACTGATGGAGTCATGGGTTGTGGAAAGCGGTTTCAAATATGAGACGGGCTAGTACTCGCTCAGGACTGAGGGAAGTGATAGCGGAAGCAGTCGCATCAGGACATCCTCCACGGAGGACGCCACGACGCCGTTTGAATTGATATGGACTGACGCGGTCAAATCCAGACTGCGCGGCTCCATAAAGTTATTCTCGGAGCGGGATTGTGGACTTGTCCCTAATTTCTTCAATCGCTGGTGATTTTGTCACTTAATCTTTGAGAGGCCGATGTCAGTCGCACTCGCGTTGTCTATGGCATGGTTCTCCGACTGGCGCCGGGCGCCGGAGTCCAGGGTGGGGAGGGTTGAAATATCCGAATTAGAAACTGAATCGCTTGACATGTGCGTAATGTATGCCATATTCAGTGCAGCATTCAACAAGCATCCATTCCACAAGAAGACGCCTATCTAACTGGATATTTCAATGCTTCGAAGCCATCGACGCAGTTCCACCCATCGACACAATAAAAGCCCCACTTTGATCTGCCTGGCGCTGGGATGTTACACTGCCCTGGCTTATAGCCTGTTCATTGGCCCGTCAAAGAGAACTTCGGCGGACGGCGCTAGATTGCCTGGGATAGGCGGATTCGGGATTGGATCAGGCACTAGCGACAATGAACGGTCGGACGCGGGCGACGAAGCTGCAGTCGGAGGTGCTCATCTTGGGAAGGCAAGCAGGGCGGTTGTCGACTGAGAACATGAACTGGGAAAAATGAATGATATCTTGGCCCTAGGTATCTTTCTCTACAGGAAGGATTTGAGAGAGGGCTACATTCTATATAGACTCAGCTAATAGGAGTCGACAAGAACCTGCGGCCTTCTAGAGACAATTAGTCGCGTCCTATATAGGTAGACGATGGGTTCAATATATGTAGTTGAGGGCTAAAAATTGTCCGTATTGCATATTATCGTTGCTATTAAGCGGATCTGAGGTCGAGATAACTTACAACAAAAGCTGCAGGAAACATCCAGCTGTACTAACAAAAACTTTCGACCAATCAGAGGCTTTAGAAAGTCATGCCGGTGTACCTAGCAATTGCTTTCATGGAAAGGGTAATTCCATACTTCAGAATGGAAAACCACCCTGAGCGATACCGTAATGGATCAAAGTCGGTGATCAGAAGTTTTTTTCCCTCCCTCACGCGGTCAAAAATTACCCTTTTTACCGCTTGGTCGCTGGTGCCTCGAGCTCGCGATGGGCGTTTCTCACGGGAGCTGACGCCTCCGAGGAGACCATGGTTCGTACCTCGCTGTAGAGGTCATCCCCAGTAGCGAAGCTATTAATCTTGATGAGGTTATAGTCTCGGGTAGCCTCGATTTCAGTGGCCTGGTGCGCCCAGAAGGCCCGGAATTTCTGAAAGACGGTACTTCAAGTCACCCTTTGACGAGACGAGGAATTTCTCCATGACTGAATGAAGGCTTTCGACGATAGAAGAGGTACGTTGGCCAAAGGGACGATATGGTCAACGAAGCAAGTGACCAGCTTTTCCTTCCACGGATCAAGCCAGCTTTTCACGCAATATGCCACCGCTGCTGCGGGGTAACCGGCAGATTTGAAGGCTTGGAGCCGTTGCTCGAATGTTGCGATGTCCTCGAAGTTTGAGAGGGTAGCCCAGTCCTTGAGGAAGGCTTGGAAAACCTGATTCCAGGTAGGCTTCCCACATTTTTCGCCTTTTGAGACCGCCGGGAAGTATGCTTTGCACTTCTCAAGGACATTCTTTTCCAAGTGCCAGCGGCAGAGCAAGAGCATCACGCCTCGGAGTTCCGGGATATTTGTGATAGCCTTGATAAAGGCAAGGTCGCGGTCCGTGACGATTACACGAGGAAGTCGAATGCCCTCGTTAGTAGAGGCACACACGTTCAAGAGAGGCATGTTGAATCGATTGGTCTTGTATGTGCAGTCGAGTTGCAAGACATCAAGGAGGTCGCGTAACAAGGTCAAGCCGCTCCGCGTCGTAACGAAGAGGCAAGAGAGGCGGTTTTCATGATCAAGATCGCAAAAAATGATGTCTTCTGATCCGGTGATCTCGTCATACAGGAACTGCAGAGGCGTGCGGCCAGCGAGCTCTTCGCGACGATGAAGAGCAAGGGCGTTAGACACCTGCTTTGCAGTAATGCCGGCTAGATCAGGGTCCTCGCCATAATTGCGGAGCTGCTGGGCGATGTATACCGGCCTGATGCCGCTATTACTGTTCTCGAAGATGAATTTTCGTACTTCTGTATGACTTCGGTTCGGTATTTGGCCCGTGCCATTGCCATAGTAAGTTCGTGATTGTGTGTTGAGGAGGGTAATGTTAGTGATAGCTTCCACAAGCTTCTGACCGGGTCGAGAGTCAAGCTTAGGTGCCAAGGACACTTCGTCTTAACAGTTCTTGTTTTTTCCAACGATAGCCTGGTCAATGAAGTTGCGGCCTTTAGAGCAACGAAGATAGACGAGCTTGGAGTTGTGGGCGTCGGGCCTTTCCTACTGTATCGCGGTCGCGAAGTCGACTACACGGGCGGTGGCATCAACAGCAGCACGCGCTTCTGGCCAAGATGGGAATTTCTGGGTCAGAAGCTGTTCATACGGGTTCTAAAACTCCATAGCCGCTGAACAAGACGCGAAAATGGCACTGTGAATGGGACAAGGAATTTTTTTAGAGGGTTTAGAGCTTCGGGTTCGAATTCAAATAATTTTTTAATCAGATTTGAAGGGTTCTTTGGAGATTTTCGTTCCGCGACGCTTGAGAAACATCACGGTATTTATAGAATGTCACGGAGCCAAACCCTTCCCTGCGCAGGCGTTCCGGTATGACCTTATTTCCAGGTTATGCGGCCACCACATTTTATGCTGTCACAGACAGCGGGTCTCCTCAACGGGGGTCCTCACTGAGATCATAGCAACTCCGAAGCGCTAGCCCTATCTTCATAATTCCCACCCGAATAAAAACCAATAGGGAAGCCTACTCGACACAGGTGTTTTGAGTCGAACTCTCTGTAAATCGGCGAACTTCTCTTACACCTTTACTAGGCGACCCAAAATCGAAGCGCGGCGGCGTTGCTGGGTCTGAATATGGGGGATGTGCCCATAAAAAATGCTGGGCAGCTTCGATTAAGTTGTGGTGCAAGCTAGACTACCTGCCGATTTGCGTGGCACGACCTGGCATCGGCTAGATGAGGGACGGTTAGGGTTTTATTGTCCGAATAACTTGGCAATTTTTGATGGAATATCTGGAGTTATGCTCTAGAGTAATATAAGGTGTTACGTGGGCAGTGCAGCTGGCTCTCCGTCATTTAACTTATGGTTTGCTTTTCTTCGAAATTAACGGAGCTTTTGCTTAGCCAATGGCCGTTTTCTCCCGAGCCCCATGGTTTACTTCGCACAGTGCACGTGATTCGAAATATGGGTACGAAGTAAACGCGTAACAGATTGCCTGTTGCCATGACGGCGGACACTAATCCTAAAACAGACAGGCTATTGTTACCTACCGTCCGCGTAGGAGGGGGCGACATTTGCCAGGTGGGTTTCTGGTATCATCGCATCAACGCGAACGAAAACATGCAACGATAAAGCATTCTGCGACTATCACCAGCAATAGGATCTTTGAACAAAGGGAAGTAAGTGAAAGGAAAACAGGTAAGTTCGGCTTATTGCGGAAGACTGGTCAGAAATTGCAGGCTTTCTTCTGCACTGTTCCCATACCCTGTGACGCTTCGCCTCCGATCTGTTATCCCGTTGGGCGCCGACACAGCGCCCTGTCCTTAAGCCTCGTTTAAGTGATTCTCGCCGTGCCATTACGAAGGGACTATTCCTCACTGACAACAATCTTGGCTACATGCGCAGGCCACCGAAACTACGCAGTATCCTCTCAGCAACCCTGAACCTCACTACCCAGACCGCCTTACTTTTTCTTCCTGCTCGATCAACCCAGCAGTCACGTCGTAGCTTCTTCCTTTATCGCTCAAGTTCCACTTTGAACAGTGCCTCGGCTATTTCACGTTGAACTTCACCAAATCTTCCACCAAATCTTTCACTTATCAGACTGATCTGCGAGACCTATGTCGCAAAGATCCAACTGGAAGGTCTGGTCCTAATCAAGAAGACAAATCATGGCCGAGCCACCTTCTTCACCCCCCAGCGAAGCCACTTGTTTTGAAGATGCCTTGTCTTGGTACAAGGCTCAATACGAGCTGCTCGAATCCGAACTGGCAGAGTTTCGGGAGTCTAGCCGCGAACTGGAGCGCGAGCTGGAGAAGGATATCGAACGGGCCGAGAAGCGAGAAAGAACGCTACAAGAAAAGTCAGAGACCCTAAGATTTGAGGTCGAAGAATGGATGGTATGTTGAGAGCTTTGTGTGTGAAGGATAAAAGTCTCGGTATTCTAGATGGCTTGACTACCTTTCGCTTACCCACTACAGAGGAAATACAAAGAATCTAAACTCGAAGGTAACACGGCACAAAACGCCTTAAAGAAGGAAGTCACGACACTCCGAGATGCAAATCTGTCACTTCAACTGAGACTCAGAGATATTGAAGTTGCCAATGATGATTATGAGCGCCAAGCGCGCAATACTACCTCCTCCCTAGAGGATATGGAATCCAAATATAACCAGGCCATCGAACGTGGCGTAATGATGGAAGAAGAAATAAAGGCAGGCGAACAAGAACGGGAACAGCTGCGTATTGAATCGCAGAGACTTCGCGAGGAATTGGCAGACTTGAAAATCGAGGCTGAATTAATGCAGGACAAGATCAAGAAGCACGGGATCCGATACTTGTCAACCAATTCAACAGATCCGTCGATTCTCGAGTCGCCAAATTTCGAAAAAAACCTCGGTGCTTCATCGGATTCTACTGCCAGCTCGCCACTGGTCACCACTCCTCCGGATGCCAAGTCTGTCTCTGATCTGCATGACCCACCATCACCGATATCTGATGCGTCCGTCCCTGTGCCCAGATCGACACCTGCATCCAAGCCAACGAGTAAATTAGGCGCCACAGGATTGGCGCGCAAGAGTCGACTTCCGTCACTTGATGGCAACGCTACACCCAAACCTCGAGCTCGCACCTCGATTGAAACAGCCTCGAGACCATCAGGAGCCCGCGTGTCTGGCTTTGGTGCGAGTCTCCGAACTCCTACGAACAGACCACCCAAGTCTCGCTTCGCTGGAAATAAAATTCCAGCATCCAACTCCCTGTCGCACATTCGCTCGCTCACGGACCAGATGCAACGCCTTGAGGCTAGGATGCACTCTGCTCAATCTAAGCTACCTGGCCCAGGTACTGGATCTCCACGCGCATCTCCTAGACCCGTTGGAAATGGAACTGCCCTGCCATCGACTGTTACTATCCGTTCCCGGAAGCGCACTGCCGGGTCGTCGATGTCGGCTACAATTGAAGACGGAATGACACCGACCAGCACCATCACCACCCGTTCATCCAAAAGTCACGTGCCACGCCTCAGCGCTTCTGGTGCCAGCCGGTTTTCGTTTGGGCCTCTGCCGAATCGTGGACCCGACACGGACTTGACCCGTCCGAGTTCACGGGCTAGTCATTCATCATTTGCTCGGCCGGTGTCTGGGACCGAAATGCATCCTCCTCCGGGCCCTTCATCACGAGCGTTGATGTCGGGAGCACGGACACCGCTTGATCGGCCCCGGTCATCATTGAGTGGATCATTGCACAGCCACTCGGCTAGCATCGGCCGCATGAACGAGGAAGCACTCGATGGCGAATTTAGGACGCCGCGCAGACGAGGTACTTACTCGAAGCTGGAGATAGAGGGCGGTGCCAGTGGAATACCAGTCTCAGGAAGCGCGATACCCACACCTACTGCCATACGACAAAGCGAAGTGAGTCGGACGAGCACGGGTGTGCCTACATCGAGTCGCGAGGCCGCGCTGGGACGAACAAGCGTCTCTGGAAGTCGGAAATTGAGCGACCTTGGCGAGACATATTAAGACCAGCTCGTCACGGATACACATCCGTCGATATTTTCTCGCTCATGCGCTGATTAAGTGAACTGCAGTCCCGACTCTTCCTGAACAAGCCCTATATTTTCTTTACTCGTCACGCTCTCTACCTAACTCCCATCAGCCTTGTTTTCTTTGCGATTCAGGCAGCATCATGACCGAGACCTAGAGAAGGCTTTTATTTTGTTCTGTTTGATGATGACGAAAGCAATCGACCGCACAACAGGAGACTTGTCTTAAGATTTGTATTTCACTGGGCAGTGCGTTTTAGCCAGACAATCATGATGTGATGCATTAGGGGGAAAGCACGAGTGCCCAGGAGTTCTGATAGACACAGGACCATACAGTGAATGTGGTGCCTGGTTTATTAAAGTGCTGGACTGAATGTTATTGCTAGATACTCCATTCTTAAATGTCAAGAAGCAACACCAAGCCGTTGACAGAACCTTGCAACATGGGCAGTTAGATGATCGAGCAATCTCACTGAAAGACAGTGACACGTCGTGCAGTGGCAGCACTAGACGGGGAAAAGGCAGTTGAAAAATTGGTCGCAGATATCTGAGGAGGATTTATTTGCCACCGTCTTGAGAGAAATTCGCGGGCAAAAATTGTTTAGTTAGGTGGAGGTCATTTGCCAAAGTCGGGACATTGTCGGTACCTTTAGTAGTTAAGTGGAAGAACTACAACATTCTGAACTACATGTCTGGTTTCAAGATTTACCGCAAGTTTCTCGTTCTTCAACACTCTTCGTCCTTCATTTATCATTAATGAATATTGTAACGTGTGGCACGACCAGGTGGTGAGTCTACTTGAAGGTACGTCAAGAATTGAGCTCCTCTGAGTAGCGGAGTCATGTTGGGAACGAACCCGAAGTTAGGCGGTGACTCATTGGGAGATGAATGAATAGGAATATGTGGTGACGATCTAGCGATGGGATAACAGGAGCAGTGACGGCCCAACAATTGGGGTTCTAAACTGCAATTTATAGGGGGTTTACCTATGCTGATGTTCGTGGCATCCGTATCCCTCGGGTGGGCCGAAGGCGTCAGTAACATTACGTACAGGGATTAAGGGCCAACTAGTACGATTTCATCCTCCAAAAAAAGGACAACCAGAGGTTGCCTGGTCGCCCGCTCATAGTGTGATATACTCGTGCGGTCGTATTTTCATACTGTCGTGCCCTACTGGGCACAAAGGGGGATTATGCTTTAGTCAATTGTATGTTAGGATCCCAGGGCCTGACAGAAATGTCAAACAGTCGTATAAAAGACTCGTGCCCATCGAGACAGGCCGATATATCTATGCGCAATGCAGCAGCTCAAGCTGCTGTCATTGACGTGGTGTGGGGTGCCTTGAATCAGGCTCCTCTGCCGCCCCCAACCTCTCGAGGAGAGAGACCCGAGAAGTAGACCTTTTTTCAATCCCTGCGAGGGTCTCCCCCCCGCCACGTCCGCCAGCTGTCTGCCGCCGCTTCTCAATATCCACAGGGCACCGGGAACAAGTTTTCTCGCAGAACTGCGTGTCCAGGAACAGCTTGACGAAATGCGTGGCTCTCCGGTCAGTGCCAAGGGGTCAGCGTATTGCTTTCCTACCCGTCAGACCGGGTGTTATGGGCCGACGCGTGAGTCGGCAGGAAAAGTTAATATATGCCCCTTTTCTTTTCAGAGCCGCAGGAGCACTCACTCTAGCAAGCGGGTCCGGGTGCTTGAACCGCCGGTAGTATTTGGGGGTACATTCTGGAAAGGGCGGCATTGATGCAATTTGCTATCGGCACGAGGTTCTGCAGCCACAAGGAGACAATGTCTCCTCTCATACGTGTAAGCGAACGAGAAAGGCTTTGGAGGAACAAGGCTTTAACTGCCTCTTCTCGTGGCCCCGAAATTCACCGGATCTATCACCCATTGAGCCAATCTGGTACCTGCTAAAGAGGCATATGGCTAGCAAAGAAAACACCTATTCAAAGTCTGAGCTTGTCACTCGATGGCATGCAGCGTGGGAAGATCTGCCACAAATGACGTTGCAAAAGTTTGTGGACCACAGGCCTCTCAATATCCAATGGGCCATCCAAATGCATCCAATTGAAGGACGGCTATCATTACAAATAGGGCTCCGTACCGCCCAAATTGACCGATTGGGAAAGATATGCTTTTCGCACTGAGATTGAGGTGTTGTTTACGCAGCCAGAAGTAACGGTTACTATTGCTGATCGGATGTGGGAAGAAAGTGCTAGAAGGTGATTAAGTTGGCATGGTTCCCTATTTGATTTTTTTAAACTTTTAAGGTGGCAGGCACTAGCCCAGCGCCCTGAGGCACGCCACCGGTGGGGCCGGGCTGACAGTGTTATTGACGCCTTCCTTCCTAGTCCCATTCGCAGTATCCAGCCTACGCTTAGCACACACAATGTTGAATCGAGTGTGCCTTACGCCCAGATTTCCTCCCCCATTCCCTGGCCTGCTGGAAAGCCCAGCAATTTCCCCGCGGGGAAATTGTGTTTAGTTCCGGCCACCACGCGCCCAGACCTCTTGCCTATGCAAGACCTTGCCTGCGGACTCATCCGCCTATACCCATGCCCGGTTACCCTGGAGGCGACCCGTCCTATCCCAAGGGGATATCGCGGAACACCCCGTCGCCGTCGCAAACTCCGCGAACAACTTCCACCCCTTCGAGTACTTGATTTGATTTGATGTTTAACGTCGTACGACACGTGAAAATCCACGTGCTCTATCCCAAAAGAGCAAACGACGCGGAGGCGCGTGTTACCCTCACCCTCCGATTCGACCGGCTTCTACGCCGCGCCGTGTGGAGGGGGATTCGTGCCAGTCAGTCCAGGCCGATCCGTGGCGCGAGGCGCCTGATTTCGGGGCAGCGGCAGCGGCCGCTGCCGTGTGTGCATGTGTGATGGGGCGCCTGACGGGGCGCCTGACGGGGCGCCTGACCTGACAAGGCTCCTCCCGCCGCTCCCCAACCTCTCAAAGTGAGAGTATCCCGCAACAAAAGAAAAAAAGAAAAACAGCAGACAGTCTGGTCCATCCCTCCTCCTTCTATCCCTGCGGAGGGCCTGCCCCCTCGCCACGTCCTCCAGCATTCCGCCGCATCTCGTCCCGTGCCTCGGCTTCAAGCGTGGGGCGCCGAGGGGACGTTCTCGCGTAGAACTGTGTCTCCTGGCACCACTTCGCAAAACGCACTGCCCCCTGGTCGGTCCCAAGAAGCCAGCGTAGTGCCACTCTGCCTGTGAGGCCTGGTGTCTGTGGCCAACGCACCCGTCGACAGTAGAAAAAGTGAAGACGCTCTTTTTCGGAGCTGCAAGAGCAGTCCAAAAGGGCGTCTGTGTGGTTGAAGCGCCGGTGATAGTCGGCGAAGTCACCGTGCCCCGAGCGAGCCGCCAGCAGTTGGCCAAGCTCACGGCGTGGGAGGCTAAGCTCCTTGGGCAGGCGTGAGCGGGCTTCGACTCGCAGTGCGCGGTACTGGGCGGGTGCTTTGGCATCCAAGTAGGTTCTCACGGCTGCGTCATACAGCTCCTCTGCCATGTGCCGGGCCCGGGCAGTCGTCGGGAGGGGTTTGGGTGAAGACGCCATGTCGCAGGCCTCTCTGGCCAGCTTGTCAGCCAACTCATTGCCCACGATCCCTGCGTGTCCAGGACACCAGCGGATGGACACCCTTCCTCCGGTCGGGCGGATAGATTGACGAGCCACCCACTGTTCGGACAGAGCCCGGAATTCCTCAAAGGCCGGAAAGGAGGAGGCTGTCGACTGCTTCATGTGCAGTCTCAGTGCCGCCTCCTCGTTGTCCAGGCAGATGGTTGCCCCAGAGACAAAGCGCGCCAGCGGGTTGGCTATGACAGCGTGGAGGCCTTCGGTGGCGCCCAGCACCTCCGCGTCGTACACCTCGGCCGTGTGTCCCAAGGCGACCTTCCCTTGGCCAACTACCGTCTTTCTCCAGTAGATGGCGTAGCCGGTGCCTGTCTGTCCCTGGGGGTTCCTGGAGCCGTCGGAGAAGACCACCAGCTCACTCGGGGTGGCCTGGTCAAGCCATCTCATGAAGGTTTCTGGGCCAGCCGACCGACCGCATGCGTCGATGTCCAGACGGGCTTGGCTGCGGTCTGGGGGCGCCCAGGGTGGGAGCAGGGTCCAATCGGCCAGCTGCGGGGTCGACCCGCCGGCGGGCCCAGAGCATGCGGGCCGAGTTCCACCGGCGCCGGAGTGGGTGTCCCGCGTCGGCCTCTGACACCCGGATCACGAGACAGTCCACGATTCTGTCAAGCCAGGCTCGTGCGGGACCCCAGCCGGTCTCCCGGAGTAGCGCGGCTGTTTGGGTGGTGCAGAAAGCAGGCAGGACGTGCCACCTGGACTTTCTCGACCGTTGCCTGTGAGGTGCGGCGAGAGTACCAGGTCTCTGCCCCGTACAGAAGCGAGGCGAATGCGGACCCTTGCACCGCCTGCCGGGTCAGATCTGTCCTCGGGCCCCAGGTCGTCCGGGCTAGCCGATTCACGTGCGACGTGATTGCTTTGGCCTTGACCACTGCCTGTGCGACGTGCTCACGGAACAGCTTGCGGTCGAAGACGCCTAGCCACCTGGTGACGTCACTGGGCTGGACGAGTTCTCCGCCGATATCCACCGGCAGCTCCACTTCCTTTCGCCGCTGGTGGAAGTACTGCAGGTCAGACTTCAGCACGTCAAACTGGACCCCGTTCTCCCGCCCCCAGCAGAGGGTTTGGTCCACGGTCGACTGGAGGGCCCTGTGG